>PNEQ01092023.1:0-49136 GCA_003012365.1 Medauroidea extradentata
GTGGTCTTGCCTGTCACTGTCGTCAGAAAGCTTCGTTTGTAATTATGGCTCCGTGACTGCTGGGGATAAGGCCCCAAGATGTCCGGTCTGACAACAGTAATGTTTGCTCCAGTGTCTACAACCATGTTGCAATAAACATTATCCACACTGCCCTCCACTAGGATTGCATCAAACTCTTGCTTCACTGAGCGTACTTGAAAAAATACTGGGGCGTTATCTCCCGCAGCGACCGACCTTCGCCCCTTATGACCGGTGCTTACATGTTTCCCGAGGGCTGGCCGGATCGAGCAGTCTCATACTGCTCTTGGCTTCTGTTCTTCTGTAACCATCGTGGACACTGGTCTCTGAGGTGTCCGGGTTCTCCACATTCCCAACAGCTTGGTCGCCCCTGTTGTCGAGGGCGATGTGTATTCGATGGGATTCTGTAAATCATGGTATTCATTCTCTTCAAGATGTTCTCGAAGTGGCTATCTCTATCGTCGCCTGCCACTGCGACCGCCCGCACAGCACGCCGAGTCCGAGTTGATGGTCCTCTTGCAGATTCAACCTACAGTGCTTTGGCCAGGGCATCCTGCATAGTCCTTGGGGCGGCCAGACGCACTGCTTGGCGTACATCTACATCGGCAATGGCATCGACGAAGAAGCCGACCGCTATTATGTCTCGTGCTTGTTCTGCACACCTCTCGAGCGACAAATGAGCGAGTCGCACAATGTCCTGCCACAATTCTTGCAGTGGCTCCCCTGATCGCTGGGTGCGGATCCTTAGTTGGGCATGGTGGGCATGTCTCAAGTACTTGTCGCCGAAGCGCAGCTCCAGTGCAGTAACTAATGTCAAGTATTCCAGACGTTGTTGTTCTGGAAGCAGCTGGAGTATACTGAGGGCAGGTCCCCTCAGCACAGCTGCAAGATAGTAGGCACGTTGCTGGTCAGACCAACCATTTATGGTTGCCAAAATCTCAAACTGATTTTGGTACTCTCGCCATGGAGTCTGGCCATCGTAAGGAGCAGGCTTGACAGAAATCCCTTATCAATGTTCGATGCAGGCGCACTAACACCAACATGTTGCAGCCCATTTTCTGCCTGGTTGTGAACCACACTATAGCCTGGTTCAAACTTCGTGGACTTCTCTTCGCCGCCTTCAGGTATTGATTCAGCAATGACCTTGTCTTCTCCGGCCACAAGATGGCCACCTTCTTCGCCATGGAGAAGTTCTTGACACGCCTTCCTCAGCTCATCCATTTGTTGCTGCATGCTATTTTTCACATACTCCATCTCTGTCTTTACACTGCCTATTTCATCCTTTATGCTGCCTACCTTATCGTGTACAGCATCTATTTCCTGGTACACCATTTCTTTTACACTATCTACTTGCTTATTTATGTTTTCATTTATGCTATCATTTACACTATCAATTTTCTTTTCTACATTTTCATTTACACTATCAATTTTCTTATCTACATTTTCATTTACACTATCAATTTTCTTATCTACATTTTCATTTACACTATCAATTTTCTTATCAACATTTTCATTTACACTATCAACATTTGCATTTACACTATCAACATTTGCATTTACACTATCTCTGACAGAATTGATTTGGCCACTTAATTGGAAACTCAATCCCTCAATGAGGGCTTTTAGAGCTTCTATTTCAGCTGACATGCTTCTTGTAATCATTCACATTTACAATTTAAATTTAAACATAAAATTTATGAATTGGCTCAATTTAACTAAACAGCAGTTGTGTGCATTGATTTGAATTTACTTTATGCCTCTATCCCACTTCTGACACCAGTGTTACAAGTTTGAGAGCATAAACATTATATGTGGGCAATTCCCATGAGTTCTTTGGGATAGAGGTCTTATAGTTACAAATAAAAGAGTTAAATTAAGTACTGGATTTAATAGCTCACAAAGCTACGAAATACACAAAACAGTAATCAACTATAACTCTCACAACACAATTAGTTATGCACACTATTACTCCTGTGCCACAGACACGTTAATAAACTTTGACAATTAAAGCACAAGAAAAGTCTACCATCAATTAACTAAACACTTTAAATCACATTAAAATTCAGTCATATATCCAATCAACAGTATTTCTAATAATGACAATGTACAACCTTATCAGTCCGAAGTTGTGATGGCTCACCATGTGCTGCGCAGCACCCCGAGTACACCGCTGTCTTCACTCTTGAGGTTTTCTGTTCGACTCCCGTCGCGCCCCTCCCCTTCGCCTGTCAGCCCGCCGTAGCAGTCCTCTTGTATCGCCAAACACTGCTCCGAAGGTAGCCGCCTGCCGCCTCACAGTAGACTTTGACGTCACCAAGATGTCTTCACCAGTCTCTCTCCACAGGCGTAGCACCTTCCTCTAGCACTTCCAATAGCGAACTCCCCCAAATGTGTCGATTCTGTGCTTTTATACTAGCCCAGACAGTCGGGTGTTCCCCGCATTACAGGGGTCTAAAAATAGATATTTCATCATGTTTCGTATGTGCTGGTAGTCACGTCGGCCGCCCTCGAAGGGTTAAGACGCAGTTGGGACAGGTATCTATGACGTAGTTTCGGCGGGATTCCCACTATGAGCCACCCGGGCTTTGAATCATCGGCCAGCACTCAAGGTGTTACGAAACAGCCGCCGACCACTGGCCTCCAGGTACATGGCACGCAACAATATAAAGGCGAAGACAAAAACAGCCATAATATAATTATAGACCTTTATCGATGTTAGCCTATAATGTCCAGGTAAACTATCGGAATAAAATGTCAAAACTAGATTTCATATAGCTTTTTTCTGCAAATAAGTTTTTCTCTAGAAGTCAATATGGGTAAATGAATAAATCTAGCACGGCATTACTGTTGCAAGATATAAAAAATGCATATAATCAAAATACAACTATTTTTTGTGTAATGATATTAAAATAAACTCGTATATCAAATATTACTTTGTTTTTACATTTCATAGAGCGTCCTTACAAATATATAAATTTAGTTTAAAGAAATTTATTTAAAATGTCTGCACTGGCAATCACAAACTGAATTACAAAATATGTCTTTACTCAAATGTTAGTATTTGTTGCGTTGGATAATTTTTGTTCGTATGTGAAAGTCCGCATACAATGGACTCGTAAAACTTGCTAATAATGCAAATTCGTATCGAAGAATGATTTGTTTTTAGTTTAAATTTGTTCTAATTTTTACATTTTGTCCTATCTCAAACACATGTACCGAGTCATTCAAGTTTAAGTTACCCAGTAAAAAGTAACTGCGATTGTCACCAGGAAAATAACGCTTTGGAAACTATTTTTCCTAGTCTAACGCGGTAACCAAGAAATTTCTGACTATTTTGAATACCTGCAAAAATAGAACATTGAAAATCACTTGTTTTTACGCAATATAGCCTAACTCTAAAATACATTTGAACATCCACATAAAATCCTAGAATAAAAATGATGGGCTCTGGCCTAAACAACCCGGGCCTAAAATGAACCTAAAAATAATACCCCACATATTCAAAAGTTAGTATTGTTTAATGTAATACTGATGGTTATAACTTGTCTGCAAATTATTTTGGAAATATGTAAGGGGTAGTGGTATACGTAGCCTATATATGTAAAGAAAAGGGCATTGTTGTAGACCCTACAGAAATAGATGTGACATGTGTGTTGAGAAAATATGTGAATGTTGCTGTGTTAAGATTTATAACCGTAACATAAGTGTTGCAGTAGTTTATAGGGCCTAGATCACCATCGTCAAATGTGTATGAAAAATTCTTTAACAATATTTAATCAATCTTGAAACGTTACTTTAATTATAAATTTGCATCGAATTGTGTGTGGTGACTTCAGTATCCAAAGTAATCACAGCAATAGGTTGAAGGATAATTTTAAACAATTTTATTTGACCCTTTCTATGTATGTCTGCACGGCACTCAAAATTCGCAATTTAAATGTCTATCGATAATACTGCTACCAATACAAATCCATTAAATTACACTGCTCCTAACACTGAAACAACGATATCAGATCAACTGACACAACGTATTTAAATTGACAAAAAATATATAACCCCAAAGTCATTTTCCTAATATGTTCTTAGGCCTATATATAAAAGATTTTTAATGCAGATGGTGCAGACATCTTAAATAATATTCTGCACCACGAATATTGGTCTGAAGTACCTATACAGGAAACTGAACCGAAACGTTTCATGGAATTTATTTAGTACTACACTTACACTAAACTTTGTTGTATTCTCTAAAAAAAAGTTTAAAATATCATTGAATAGTTGTATACGTTGGATGACGAAAGGCTTAACTGTATTTAAATGTAAGCTACACTTTCTTAAAAAGCTAAGCTAGCAGATAGTAGCCAAAACTTAGCTCATAAAATTAAGTACAAAAATACAGAAAGTTTTTTGATAAAATTGTGATGGCAGCTAAAATGTTAAATAAATGATAAAAAGTTATGTGCATCTAAAATTAAGCCAAAAGTCATGTGGAATATCATAAACAACGAAATAAAAAGACACGTAGTAGCCAACGATATATCTATGAAAGTAGCCTATATGGAAGAATGACCAATTGTGAAAATACGGTTGCACATTTCTATAGTTTATATTTCTCTACAATAGGCTTGAAACTTCATGCCAGTGGCGTAGCCAGGGAGGGGGCCCAGGGGGTCACCCCTTCCCAAAAAAAAATAAAATTAAATATAATTGTGCAGTTATGAAATCTAAAAGCCTGCAACTTACTATCTGCAATGTGTAAAACTCTTAAGAGTACTTAGAGAGCCAGCAAACTAAGCTGTTTTATAGTATTTTTTTTTTTTGTAAATCCAGAATGACTTTCACTCCATGCGTTGTCAGAGTGGTCACAAAAGGTTCGGTACAAGGGCTGGGAAAACCCATCCGCAATAAACCGCCTTGTACATGCGCGCGCATCTACACCAAGGCGAAACCCCTCCCTTGGTCATTGCGACAATCTCGTTCTAGCATTGTGTCCGTTAGTCCGTTGTGCGCAGTTTTGTTTAATCGTTGCGGGAGTTTTGTTTAATCGTTTCGTCTTGGAATGAATATAACGAGGATGATATGAGTTCACAATCGATTGAGAAGTGCGGAAGATGGATAAATGTTTGGTTCAAAAACCAAAACTTTCTACTCCTTTAGTGGTAAGTTTTAATGAGTATACTGTTTGTGTATTGTTTCCATGCTTATTATTAGTACATGTCTATATATGGTGGAGTGAGTGAAGAGTGTTTTACGGCCATTTAACAATGAGATATTTAAATACATTTAACGAAAAGGTGTTTAGAGCCAATGAGGGGTGGCATGATTTGGATATAGAGCGACGCCTGGAATGAAGGGCATCGTCTAGGCACTTACGAAAATACAAGTGACTCCGATGAGAATCAAACCCGCATCGCCTTGGTGATAGACTACAGATGGTGGAGAGAGGGGGTTGAGAGGTTTTTTGGTCAGCGCTTAACATCGAGGTCTTCAGCGCTGGTGAGTGATGGCATGAGGTGAGTGTGGAGCAGTGCCGAAATCAAGGGGAGGGGGAAATGGAATATTCCCGAGAAAACCCGCCGACCAGCGACATCGTCCGGCACGATTCCCACATGCGAAAATCCGGGGTCGACCCAGCCGGGAATCGAACACGGATCGCCTTGGTGGGAGCCGAGTAGTCTGACCGCTCGGGCACCGCGGCCCCCACAGATGGTGCAAAATGGCGGACATTTTATTGGCAAACTACTAAGCTTTATATGTCTTCTCTAATGGTTGCTATGCACATTGTGTTTCTCCAAAAAGTTAGCAAAAAAAATAAAATTGTAAGAATATTTTCCCACCTGCAGTAGGTTTTAATCTAGGAATTTCTTATCATGCATGCCAGATGCTAACAATGGAATTCGGAAATATATTTAATCTATCTAAATGGAATGTCATAGTTAATAAGTGAATCGTTAATCGTTGTAGAGTATGGGCCTACAGCTAAGTTATTTACTTCATATTAAGTGGCTCTCCTGCAAGTTACGAAATCGCACTGCAACGTGTTATAAATTCAGTTTTCAAACTAAACTGCGAATTTGTCGAATAATACATTTATTTGCAAAATTAGTAAACGTTTCGTACTATAAATAACATAGTTTCAAGCAAAACCTTACATTTATTAGTGGCATCATTTTGGAGCATCTGTTAATTGCTAATACCGTGTGTATGTAATATGTATAATACAGCAGTAGCTAAAAGTCTTGTAGTCAGATTCAGCTAAAACTATCAAACGGAAGACTTGCATTGGAGCATGCCAAACACTTTCCGGCAATAATATTAACTGAGTCTCTGTCTGCATTAAGATCTAAATTAAAGAGCTGATTGCGAAAAAATGCATGCTAACCGAGGGGATGGCATGCAGATATATTCACCGCGTTTGGTAGCTTGCAGATACTTTAGTGAGTTAGTATACTTTGGCGGCTCTTTAAAAGCTATGGCTTTGGGAGCCATTTGCAGCAAATAGTGTGTGTATCGGAGCAAGTTAAAAGGCAAGAGCCGAGAATACCTGCTGGCCTACAGCATAGATCCGGGGCAGTGGAAAAGCGTGAAATGTTCTAGGGAAGCGGTGGTATGAACTGACTGTACATAGCGCTCAGTCGTCTGAGGAACCATTAGACTAGTAGTGGCAGGTACACTCCTCTGTTAGTAGCATGCGAGAAGTGAGAAACTATTATCCAGTAATACACATCGGTCTACACACAACTACCACACGCTCAAAGTGTATAGTCTGATTAAATAGAGCTTCCCTTGGAACACGATCACGTTTCGTCACTGGTCCGAGGTGAAAATCTAAATGATCCTGACGGTAATCGAACACAGGTCCCCTTTGTTGAGAGGCAGTGTTCTAGCCACTCAAATCACCATGGTCCATTTTGCCTTTTCGTGTGACGTGCATTTCATCAACATGTGTGGTGCTATCAAATATCTCTGTAGGGAGATTCCCAGGCTTAATAAACACACTGAGTGGGCTAACTTCACAAACAATGTTAGTGTACCAAAGTCGAACCAGCATCTTTTTTCTTATAGTATGCAGATCTTAGTTGAATTTGTTCCTCCAGTAAGGTGAACAAATACTTTTTTTTTATTTCTGACAGTAAAACTGCTAAAAAGGCCTCATTTTGCACCATTAAATTCAAATTTTTCTGGGGGATCACCCGGTGTTGGAGCACCCCCAGACCCACCACTTCATAAGGGGGGGATGTGTGCACATTGCCCCCCCCCCAATAACTGAAATCCTGGCTACGCTACTGCTTCATGCTATTAACAATACTACCAGTACAAACAATTTTAGACAAACAAAGCCACAATAGTAGATAAATCTAAGGTTTAAAAAACAAAGTCAGTAGGTTTGGATGAAATCCTAGTACAAGTAATAAATCACTGCATATAGCTTGAAAAAAACCCTTACTGCTGTATTTTAAAAATGTCTACGTCTAAGGTGTTTTCCCTGAAAAACTAAAGTATTCAAAAACAATCCCGCTACATAAAAAATAATTGAAATGTAGGTGAGTAACTACAGACCAATCTCAATCCCACCTGTATTTTCAAAAATTTTATTTAAAAAATCATAAACACACAACTACTTAAATACTTAGAGGACATCATTTTATTACATAATCAATTTGGATTCCAACCCAAAATATTAACTGAACAAGCTCTTTTTAATTTGCCAATAATGAATTAATGCAACTTGAGAAAAAGTCAGTAGCAGTGATATTTGCAGATTATCAAAAACATTTGATTGTGTTGATCACAAACTTTACCGTCACAAGATGAAAAACTTTGGTACAGATGGTGTAGCCATAAATATGTTCCGGTCGTACCTTACTAACAGAATGCAACATGTTTGCCTTAAACAACAAGAGATAAATAAAATCATTATACTGAATATAAATCTGATTGCAAAGCTGTCAAATTTAGAGTCCACAAAGGTTCCATATTGGGACCAGTATTGATTTTTATCTAGCCTATATAAATGACCTTCCGTTGAATATAAGAGCAGGAAAAGTGACCGTTTTTGCGGATGATACTTCGCTAATTTTACAATAATGAAGACTTTAAAAAAAAACCTCAATATCTGAAATGGAATAATGGTTTAGTATAAATAAACTAACACTAACTCTCCTCTGTTAACTATCTCAACAAACAATAACAAACCCAAGGAAACCTAATAAGAACTGCCATAAAAGTCAACGATCAACTACTTTTGCTTATCGTAAACAATACCAAATTACTGTGCTTAACATTAGATAAAAAACTTTAACTGGAATACATACACTAGTAGAGTGTGTAAGGAACAGTGGCGGATTTAAGGGGGGCGGAGGAGGTGACCGCTTTCCCCCCTAAGAACCCGTTGGAATATTTTTAGTACAGTTAAAATATATACATGAAAAACGTTACATTTATACAAATAAATATGTGTAACTATTCAACCATGTATATGTATAAACTAACGCATGCCATTATATAGAAACTCATATTATTTGCACATTCCGAATATGAACGCAGTTTAAAGCCCGTGTTAACTTTTAAGTGTAAACGTTATGTCTTGTAATTATGAACTGAAATAATTATTTACTGACATCGTTCCTTAAAACCGCGATGTTATAATATTGTAAACCCTGAAAAGAAATACCAAAAAATTCAAAATTGTTAAACAACTTTTTCTCCCCTTTCTCAATCCCCGCCTTATGTAAGCGAAGATCGTTCTTGCTCGAGAAGCATTGTGCGCTGTGCTGGCTGAAAAATATAGTTCCTACTTTATCTCTTGTGTAAAGTCCCTTGCGATCCTTTCCCAGCACGAGGGCGAGTAGAGACGGATCAGAGCACACTCACCCTATCATTAATAACGACACATAACCGGGGAGTGGGGCGTTCTAATTACTTCACCATGTCTTCACATACTCTCAGTCTCTAGTGTGCTGTGAATGAGTGATAATTTAGATTATAAGTTATGAAGTGCTTTTAAGTTATTTTTTAAGGTTGAACACTGTTCAGGAAGCACATCAATGTATGTAAGAGAAAATAACATGATAACATATTTTAGTTAACAATCGAAAGTTGAAACAGGGGACGGTGTTGGTACTGTGACGCAGGTTCGTTTCTATTAGGTTCTTTATACCGTGAAAGAAGTTAGACTACGTTCGTTCAAGAATGAAAATTATAAAATTTAATTTGTACGAAATAACGTTAGTTTTGTATATGTTACTAAAGACTACATTATCCTGTCAAGAACAACATTTTAGCTCCTACAGTATTTCCGTAACTGCACGTGAATGTCTACATTTGCACGTTACAGGACCATATCCCACCGCAAACTTAATGAATTATTGTAGTGAAATAAATAACACTATTTATTTGTATTTTTTAATAAATTTTGCAGGCTTTATGCTTACAGTTAGAAATACGTACAGCAACAAATTATTGAAATAAAAAAATGTAAAATAAAGGAATGTAGCTAGATTTTCTGATTTTTTTTAAATTACAACATTTTTTTTTATTCTATTCTAACTTCAGTATAAATTGTTTCGTTTCGTTTCAGTAAGTTTGTTCGTTTTCGTTGGGAGAAAGGTACCGTAACATCAAGTTTTGGAGAGAGAGAAGATATTTTGGTCAGTGCCTAACAGCTAGGCCTTCAGCACTGGTGAGGGATAACACGATGACGTGCGAAAAAGACACAAAATGAATTAACGACAACACAAATAACAAGAGACACGTTTGGTTACAGTAGCACAAAGTAAATAAGCGGTATAGTAGCAGATTTAACATATTTCTTCTGTATATTAAAAAAAGCGAAAAAAAAAATTCTTGAAAGCGATAGAAACCGAGTATTAGGAGCCCACCCAGTATTCGCATGGGGCAGTTTCACGAAACCTCGTGAAGGAGAAAGATTGAGGGAGGGGGGTAGTGCAGGAAGGAGGCAGTGAGGTCATATTCGTTCTGGTCAAGTCTTATGAGGGTGTCAAGGGTCGTTGTTTATGATATTGTTTACACGTCGACTCGTGTGTGCTCGCACGCTTCACTGCACACGTGGGCGTGCCTGTGAGAGGTAAAACAGTCGGACCTAACCGTCACATTGCGCTCGCATCTGTAGCCACGGACACACCAGTATCGGTGAGTGCTCTTTTTGCAAATTAAAAGTTTAGTAATTGATTATGTTGTTCATTTTCTCGTCCGTAGTTAGACGATTGAGTGAATTAGAGCATACCATAAATTATATTTTTGAAGTTACGGTACATTAATTTAAAAATAAATAATAACTTTCGATTCATGATATGTGTTTACAATTTTTAGAAAGCTTTTTAAACTATGTTCCCGTGCACCAATTTCATACGGAAACTGCAAAAGTGAGTGAGAGATTTTGGCCCGCACTTTTAACATCGAGGCTTATGCACCAGACGCATGAATGATGTTGTAGTGTGCTGCGCCTATTCTCTTCCACGCGAAACAGCCAAACTTATTCTCAATAGGATTATCTACGAAAATAACACTGGTTAAAATCAGGCTTCTATTATTTTAAAAATGCAACATGATTATTAGAAACACGTTTTAGGGCCCCTCAAAACGGCTAAAAACTGATTTTTTTTTAGACAGCAAAAATACCGCCCGGATTCGTAAAACACAACGTTGGAAGCATATGTTGAACTTTACTACAAATTTCCTACAAATAAAATTGTAGAGTCGCCGCTTTAGGAAAAAGAGTAGTACGAAAACACTGCACGCCAGTTTGGCGCCGCGAATAGAAGCGATGCTGTTACCGTTGAGTGTGGAAAGCTGAACCTTATCGCTTCACTGCCTCAGCTAATCAAACGTGGAAAATTACTTCCGGTGTATAGCCCTCTTAAGCGTTGGATGTTACTTTACAATATGACTACCGTTACAACCGTGGTAAGGTTAAGCTGTGTATAATTTTTGTTTTTCATAAAAACGATTTCTTTTAGAAACAAATGGTCATTAAACTTTTGACATAGATTTCATCGTTTAATTTTGATGAATATATTTACTGACATTTATACGATGATCCAGCTGTCTTCAGAGTCGAACCCTCCCTGCCATACGCAACAAGTACCATTTCGCTAACGCAATGGTGGTATTTTCTGCTAGTGAGAAAAAAACTGTAAAAATAAATTTTTGTCAATGCAACATTGGCGCAATCAAGGAGGTGAAATCAATGCCTATAATTAGGCCTACGACATTAAAATATTAACGGAGTACAAGCAAGAACTGATAAAATAATCATCTATAACTTGTGCTTGGTATGTTTATTTATAAATGCTCTCATTTTTAACGAATGTGCAGGTAACCTCAGAGTCAATATATCGAAGGACGTATCAATCAAACCTATAGGCGGTTCAGGATAAAGTGAACACTTTTGAAGCCTTAGTTACTTACTTCCTGCCAGATAGCCTATAGTTTCCTGCTGCTTTTTAATAATATAAACAAAGTAACCTAAGTGTACGGGTTGTATCTTATGCAAACGTTAACAACTGAGGTGACAATAAATATTATATTTTAATTATTGTTTACAACAACAATACGGTCTTCAAAAATGTTCGGTTTATCGTGAACCAACTTTATACGTTTAGAGGGTTTCAAAACTTCACTGACGGTATGAAAAAACTATTATAAAAATACATTTTCCTTTAGACTTACACGCAGTATCAATCAATTTCTGTCATATACAGGGGCGTAACCAGCTCTAGGTTTATTTTGGTGTCGATGTGCACATGAGGCACTGAAACAAAGTGGGGCTAAAATATTTTCACGACAAAATCGTGGCCCTACTTGTACCATTTTACGCTTATTAAAAAAAACAAGCAAAATATTTCTTTGCATTTTTATTAAATTGTATTGTTGCTATGAGCGACTGATTACATAATGCAAGAAATTCTTAAATTTAGTGTGACAATACTTTATAGCATTATGCAAATTTACATTACCTTAGTGTATAGTAGTATGTTACCGTTTTCACCATCCGTCCGTTTAACTGAAACTGACTTAAGTGACTGATCGGACATTCAGAATATATTATATGTTCGATACGTTACGATTGAGTGCCTTGACAGCATCGGATATTACTTGGTTAGTGTAATGATTCTAAGTCAAGGAATGTTGAGTATGTCTGGTGTAGTACAAGTGAGAAATGACGGTGCGAATGTCTAGATGAAAATTGGTTTAGTTTGATAGATGAGAACGATATGTAGATTTGTACGTCTTAGAAAAGTTTAACGAAGTATTATTATCAGCTGACTTTTGACTGACATGTACGTAGCCTACTGGAGATGATACCGTATTCTACAGCATGTGTTAGCTGTTGTTATTTGGTATAAAAAGGACGGCTTTTGGTTGTGTTAAGTTATATGATTGAATGTTACAGTTTATATGTTCATGTGGTACGGATATCCGACTTAACATTGGAAATATGCGTTGATATTTTCTTAACGTACAGTATCAAATAGTTTACTATGTGACTTGCCTCGGTTAGTTATTGAATGCTGAGATAATATTGAAGTGTATGTTATGAATGGATGATAAAATGCTTTAAGAAGTATGGTTTTTTTTATGCATACCAATCTAAAATGATAAGCTAATTGTAGCTTTGACCTATCTTGATAATTTAGTAGGTAAACAAATATTACAAGTGATACGTTTGATATTTCCTATCACTAGTGAGACTGGTAGCAGTAAAGCTGAATTTTATCTACATCAGTGAATAAGTTATGATGAGATGTGAGCTCGTGTTAAACAACTTCGACTAACACTGTGGTAGCTTTACCTCTGTTGGCGACATCTTCGCCGACGATAACTACCACTACCGCCATGACGATGACTATGACGGCGCATGGGACTTCCTTGTCAAAATTGGTAATATATGTGACTGGGTCAACGAAGCATGGATGATGCTTCTGTTACGAGGCCTTAGTTTGCATTGTGACTGCATGAAGTTGATGAGTGCAATAAACTAAGGTTTTTTGTTGCTTAATCAGGCAATATATGGACATGACTGTGATTATTTTAAAATGAAGACTAAATATTTTTTCAAGGGATGCGATGTTTGTTTTACAAGCAGTTGATAATAGATTAAATATACATAAATTATTATAATTAGGGAAACAGGGTTTTTTATTTGACTCGTGAGTTTGACGAGAGTAAATATTACTATTTAAATACTTTTTTCGTGTAAAAAATAAAGATAGCATAAAAAATAGTAATATATGAAACTGATGAAGTAGCTGATCTTGAATGGAAGCAGGCCAGTGATATGATATTGGATGATGGTATTTGTATGGCTGCAAGATGTCGTGTATATGTAACTGTTCGCTAAGCAGGGAGAAAGTAATATCTGCGTATATGTACTGTATAAGAGTGTGGCATTCAGTTCGGACAGGCTCTGACAAGACTGATGGATAGGGACACCTGATTTTCGCGAAAAGAATTTTGCCTCACTTTGTTTCAGTGACTTACGTGCACATATGCAGTTCTACTTCACGATCAGTGATTGGAAGTCTTAGCTGTGACGTGTCTCGGGGTGTTACTGCCAAATAACAGACTTCTGAAGTAGTAGTAACGTTATTGTGATTGACGAACTCAAATGAGAGACATCGCTTCACAAAGACACGCCGCCAATAACCATGAAGTATAACTGCAGATGTGCGCTTAAGTCACTGAAACAAAGTGGGGCAAAATTCTTTTAGCGAAAATCAGGGGTCCCTACTGATGGAGAGTGATGATAGAGTTTTAGGGGGGAGGGGGGCATTTGTTGAGGGGTAGTGTTGGTCGGTGCGGGGGTGTAGACGTTGTGTGTTTAGCAAAAGTAGTATGAATATGAAATTATATGTTAGTTTCTTCGATGTAGTTGTGCACGCCCCGTTTGAAAGTAGTCGAAAAGTCTTACATACGTAACTCTCCAGAAAAATTTATTATTTTTTAAACTATTGACTGATTTTATCAGGAGTGTGACTGTAGACGACGAAGTTCTGTAGGAGATAAAGTCAGTGCAGTTATAATGAAAAATATCCGTCAAAAAGTTTTTAATAATTGATTGATTTTATTGGGAATCGTTCGAATATAGCTAAGAAAGAAGTCGTGTTTAAGTAGTATTCATTCATTTAAATAAAGTTTTGAAATTATTATTAGGATATTTAAAAAATCGGTTAGTTTTGAAATTGAAGAACAATACGTAGTCCCAATCGATGGTCGTTACTTCTCAGAGTCATCTAGCTGATATGTGAAGACATAGATGTCATATTGTTTTAGTGAGAATTGTAAAGGAAATAAGTTTATTAGACGAAGGATAAGAAAGAGGTGGTAAAGTTCGTTGAGTGGGGAAGAGGGGGTGTGGTAGCTTGAGCGGGTTATAACACGAGTGTCAGTGTGAGGGGAAAGTATTGGAAAGGGGGAGGGGAGGAAAATTCATTACTTGACTAACAACCAATTAAAATAAAGGAAAGTAAGTGGTAGGAGGAAGGGAATAAATTAATATATACATGTAAAAAGTGGAGGGGGGAGAGTCAGTGTGTCGGTGGAGCTCGTCCGGGTAAGATGATTTAATTAAATAATTTTTTACACAAAAAGGTTTTTTTATTAAATCGATTTTTATTAAAAAAGTACATTAATAAAAATTTTATTTATTTAATACGTGCCGGGTTATAATGGAATGCGAAATCGAAACATTTTCGGAAGTTTCGGAAAAAAAAACCCAAGATGGTGGTCTGAAACAAAATGGCGTCCAGAAACAAGACGGAGGTAATATTTTTTCGGAATTTTTCGAAATTTTTCAGAACTTTTTGAAATTTTTAAATTAAATTTTTTTTTTAATTTTGAAAAATTTTAACTCTTTTAAAAGTTTTCTGAAATTTTGTAATTTTTTTGAAATTTTGGAAAATTTTGGTAATTTGACACTCAAGGTGAAGGTCAAATTCATCCAACATGGCGGCCGGGGCCATGACATCACAACATGGCGGGTGGTGCCTCACTGCGCCTCACTCCGAATCCTTGTGCCAACATCGGCATAATCTTACAACTCCTTATATCTAATCAAATACGCATATGTCTATGTTTAGTAACACAATTTAAGAAAATGTGCTTATGAAATATTTCCAATTAACTAGATATCAGCTAGCAAGCCTTTAATCTGTTGACCTAATCGAACACATTGGTTAACTCCTGTTTAAAATTGCTAAAAATATAATAAATAATTTGTCATTGTACAGAATAATTTTTTTGACATACTGAATCCTTGGAGGTACAGAAGTTAAGAAATTATACTGAACGCTTTTGAACTGTTGTTTCAGATCTTTGTGAATCTTACATGGACACATGGATAAAAAATTATCGAAATTACTCAGAAGCCAATAAATTCATTTTCACCATGAGAGGGAGACAAACCGTTCTCGATAAACAAAGCTATTTGGCTCATTATAGAAAAGGTTAATTCTACTACAGGTTAGAAAGATCGATGTTGTATGTTTGGCACAGGGAAAATTTCTGCCACTTGAGTGCTGGTATCGCTAGGACACCAAACTGACCAATCACAGAGCTTTCCTGAATTTTAAGTTACATAAGTTGATAATTTAAAATGCGAAATTGGTTTCTTTCCACATCATATTTTAATTGAATTACTAAAATAATTTCCAAGTTTATTTAAATTTAATTTTACTACGGTTTCGTATTTATCTGGTCTCTTAGCGATTGAAGCGAAACTAGTGGCAGAAATGTTTCCTGTGCCAAGCTCTCCCATAAGAAAACGTATTTTCTTTCTAACCTGTAGTAGAATTTACCTTAGTATAGGGTCACTGATCGTAGCATCTCTGAACTTTGAATGCTGCTGCTTTGTCAATTGTCGATGGTGAGTGAGCACTCACCGAGTGCATTATTTATAGTGTCCGAGTGTCTTCCTGGATATCAAATTTGAGGTATGGCCACGATAAATGATTTACAAATTACACATACTTACCCAGGATGGCTGTCACATCTATAAGAAATTTAAAAACTTTTAGCCTTAGTCCTTGGAGACGAGTACCTCCAATTTTGTGTTTATCTTGGTACATAGCACTGATTATATATTTATGATATATCTGGGCACGCACAGGTCTACCGAATGTACTATACATAATAAAAATTTGGAAGCTGTAAGTAGAACTACAAGATTTTTGCTATTTACGATTAGTTCTCTAGTTATCTTCATATATTGTAAAGGATAGGGATGATATGTAAATGGATTGGACTTAACATCCTTCTTAAAACAATTCACACCCCATGTTACTTTTTGAGGCATCGTGTTGGATGTCCAGTTTGCTGGTAGGGTTAAAAGTGGGCAGATGCTGCAACCGATTAGAGTTTTGAAAAGTCGCAGAGTAGATAGGGAACCATTGCCATTCTACTTCTGACTGCAACAAATCTCTCAAGGGGCTTATAAGTGTGAACAAATTGGGTTCACATTTATTAACACATGTTGCAGTTATTTTTTGTTGCTGGGAAGTAAAGCGATACCAATGCACTCACTCTCTCATGATCTGGAGACATCCAAAAGAAGTCGAAAACCCCACAATTTTTGATGATCTTTCATTTAGCTCTATTTGAGGAAAACCTTCCTTTAGATCGAAAATAGAGTAGATGTTATTGCTTGTTAGCTTTTCTGATATTTTCTCTATGATAGATATTGAACGAAAATAGCTAAATATAGCCTCATTTAAGTTAGTGGGATCAAGACAAAGCCTTATATACTATTTAATTCAGTGATAACATTAGTAAGGAATGTTTCTGAGTAAATCTGTTTAATAATTTTATTGATGATTTTATTCTAAGCCCTTATAGCTTACTCAAAGATCTTTCCTTATTTTTCTATGAACCAGTCCCTGTGTTCTGTATACAGACTCAACAAGATCTTTTATTTTTATGATGTATGATTGGGGATAACAACTTAGTCCAGTGAACACTGTGCCTCTATAAATGTATTCTTGAGTCTATCTGACTATTCTACCACATTACTGTGAACACATGTGTATGTGTGTACACACACATTTGCTTTCACTTAAGAATATAAATAAACACCAAAAACTATGCCAAAGGCCTGCTTATCTATAACTGTAATGGTATTACAGTTTTCACACTAAAATTTTTTGTCCCCTAGATTGTTCCATTTTTAGAACTCTATAATAATGAGTACCATGTACATTTATATTTACACATTAATCACAAAATACACAGTTTGCATAAGTTAGATGAGCGAAATAAAACTGGTTTTACAGGATTTCCTTAAAATGCTTACCACAAATGGCACAGTGGTACGTATGATCACTGTAACCTCAATTTTTATCCGTTAAATTATTGATTGAAGTAACACAGTATTTTCTTTTAATGAAATAAATTACTCTAGCCCAAGATCCTGTAAGTTACGTAGAAATATAGGGAAGTTGCAATTTTATGTGAGATACGAATAGGGTATTTTAAGACTACAAATTTTACATGTAATTTGCTGATACAATATAGATGTATGTCCCTGAACCTAGCCAAAAGGCAATACACAAATGCTTTTCATGTTGCCTTAATGTAACCCAAATTCCACGTATATATTTTTAACACAGTAATTTTCTTGGTAATTGTTTAAAATTAAAATTACATAACTTCGTTTCGCTTTCTTTCATAAGTACGTCAATTTGAAACGTTCAGCTGTGTGCGTAGAGGTACGTACATTTGTCATTTTGAATACGCAATGCAAGCTATAAACCGAAAGCAGATTCTTTGACAAGTACGTATTTTAAGTTTTGTTTAAACAAGTACGATAAATAAATAATACAGTTATAACCACCACCGCAAGCGATAATTAAGTTATTGGTACAGCTTACCTCTGAAGTAATGGCTGCTTGCTGGACACGCCTGTTAACGTCTGAAACAACGCCTCTTCCACGCAAAAACACTGTAATACCTACTAGCACATATAGATTGTTTTCTCAGAATTGCGAAAAGTTTGCTGGAAGTTTTCTTGCAAACAGATACAGCAATGTAACTCAGCCAGACATTTAATACTTAACACCCATGGCGTGTCACCGATAACTATGAGACGTGACTCGTCACTCGTATGCAGTAAAAAACCTAATGTAATGATCATGTACGTGGTTTTGATAGCCTGATCACTGTCATAGAGTAACATGTCTGGACACACTTGACTGATAGGCGTAACTGATACTCTGGTGTTATTTTAACATTGCGAAAATCGATCTATAAGGAACAAGCTCGTGTCGGAGCTGCTAGGAGTTCTGGTAGTATGACACTATATTGAATTGTTAAAACAACACTTCACTACTAGTGGCGCTTTCAGTCATAAAAAGGGTCAACTAAATAGCATTGGCAGGTAGGTTAGCGTCCGGACCTGTAATTCTAAGACCGTGAGCCTTAGTGTATATTTGATTGTTTTAATATTCACATAATTAATATATGTATTAACGTATAGTTGCGTTTAATAAATTAACTGATTTCCATTGCAAAAACTTACCGTCATCATTACATGTTACATGTTGCAAATGGTCTGAATTTATGTAAATTTACTTCATAACTGGTTTGTAAATTCCGTTTTCGAGAATAACCTACGAACGAATTTACGTGAGCAAATATTTTCACCTTTCAAATGTGTCCGAATAAGTTTTATAAATGTGAACATGCCCGCGGGTGCGTTCCGAATGTCCCGAGTTCATGCCTCGCCAGGCAACTTAAAAAGCGTGAGGTAAACAGGCCAGTATAGCCGTCTTTCGCACTGCACAGTCATCCCTGAGAACATCCTCTCTGCTGTACGAGGGTAGTGCGTACTATGTACCGCTTGTAGTATGGAAGAAAGGGCTTCAGATTAAATAAAATACAATCAGTGATCATTCCTGTCAGGGAATCATGCAACTAGCTTGTTTTCCGGAGTGTTTATAGCTTACTTTTCGAAAGAGGCAAAGCCTCATGAGCACACTTAGACTACTTTTGAATCCGTGAGCTGGATTCCTTAAAACTCGGTACGCATTAACTATTTAATTAAATTTTATTGTATTGTGGACGTACGCTATTGCTCTTGTTTAGCTTATCAAACCTGTGTTGAATGACAAAGTACGAAAACGAACAAGAAATAAATAAATATAAAACGCACACAAAAATGTCCACAATCCAATAACATTTAATTGTAAACTCCCATTGTAACAAACATTTAAAAATCTCACTAAGCATTTAGTATAACACATTATTATTGTTTTAGGGCACATCGAGTTCTAATTTTAAAAATGCCTACCATTTAAAATTTAATCAATGGGATCCACATATTTTTTAATTCAGTACTCTGTTGACTGAAAATATTGCTATTGCTAATAATAAAGGCTGATTCTTTGATTTTTCTCTTAATTTTGTCAGTCTCCTGTGTAAGTGGTTTTGTCTTCCCAAAGAATTTTGTGGCTATGTTCCCATGCATGTTCGACCAGTCTACAATTTTGGGTTTCGCCTTTTTTGCAATTGTTTTTGTGTTCTTTGATTCGGGTTGACAGAGTTCTGCCAGTTTAACCAAAGTACGTACGGCCGAATTCGCAGGGTATCTGATATACACAGTTGTGAGTTTGTAGTTTTTCAGTGGCTGGTTTTACCCTGGTGACCATACTTTTGATAGTAGATTTGGATCGGAATGCTGTTTGAAGTCCGTATTTGTTTCCCAGACGTCTTTTTATTTTCTGAAAGGCCTCTAACATACGGAATAACTAGGGTTCCTGCTGGTTTTTCGGTTTCCGTGGGCTTAAGTGTCTGTTGTCTGTTGCCTTTTGTCTCGTCTATTTGTTGTATCTTTTTGTAATTTTTCTGTTTGTGTCTGATATCCACTGTGTTTTTTGTTTCGTCTCATCGTTGTGTCGCATGTTACATGGTTTTTTTATTTTATTTGTTACTATTTTTATTTATTATCTGTTTGTTCATTGTTTTTATTTGACCCGATTCCATTTTGGAATTTCTTTTGTGTATGTATCTTGCTGACTAAAGCATACTCTGCTTATATTATGGTTTTCTTTTATTTGTTTACTTTTATTTGACAGTCATTCAATTTGCAATGGAGTACGTCCAAGAAACTGAATCCAGTCGTGCACTCCCATTGCACAGTTCTTTCAAAGATCCTAACAGTACTTCATTGACGTTTTGAATTATGTGGGGTATATTGGTGCAGATCTGGGAGGATCCAGGTGGGGGCACCTTGACATTTTGTGTATAGTTTATATTTAAAATATTACAAACTTTTAAAGTGGTATATTTGCTTAGGAAACGCTTTGAATTCCACAATTACACACCTTAAAAACTAAATTCTTCCGGAGGAGAGCACCGACCCCTCTTTTTTACTCGGGGTGTGGGCATACCTACTTTTTAAGTAATGGGTTTTCTCCCTTCTCCCCCTTAAAAAAAAAACAAGAGCTGCTTCCGCCCCTCGTGAGGGTCTAGCCATTATGAAGGAAAGTATACCCTAATTTTAAAATATTGGCTTATTTCTGACTTTGTCACGCTGATTCAAGCCAATTGTATTTTAACACAGTGTAGCGAGCCAGGCGGGTTACAGGTCGCGAAATACTGTACACTGCTTCCGAGCGAACTCCATCCCTCTAGCTAGGTGTGTGACTTGGTCGGTTCCCATGTTGCTTAGCAGTAGGTTAATACACCAGCGCAAAAGTTTGCAGCTTAATCAGTTCTTCAGACGCGGGCGCAAGTAGTGTTAATTACAGAGCAACAAATTTAACTCCTGGGCGGCTCGCCGCGGAATCAGAGGGGCGTGCAATTTTGTATCGCCTGTCAATAACGACGGAATATTTATTTCCAGAACTTTAGAGGTAAGCCCTTTTTATCACTAACTGGTTGATGGGGAACGTTCCAGAAACTTTGTCGCGAGTGTATAAGGACGATTTTCCCGCAGCCCGAGAGTTCTGCTGTGAACTTCTGTAGCTAGTGAAGCTCTTGAGTTCTGAATTCAACGAGTGTGCCTGTAGAGCCCGAGCACTGGAAGGCAGCGGTGACTTCGGGGGTTAAATACACAGTGGCTGTTAACTGGTAGGGAGACTTGCAGTAAATTGGGCGAGTGTTGGTACACAGTGTAGGACTGAGGGACGGGGCGAGTGAAGAGATTTTGGTCAGCACTTAACATCGAGGTCTTTAGCGCTGGTGAGGAGTGACATGATGTATGGAGCAGCGCTCGAATGAATTGCCGACGGAAACGGAAGATCCCCGAGAAAACCCGCCGACTAGCGGCTTCGTCCGGCATGATCCTCACACGCGAAAATCTGGGGACTGACCCCTTAGGGAATCGAGCTCGGATCTCCTAGGTTGAAAGCAAGAGGTCTGACTCCACGACCACCACGACCCACAGACGGGGTGAGGAGAGAGTGGACTGTAGTACTGTATATAGAAATGGGGAAAGGTATTCCTTACTGGCATCCAACTGTTTCAATAGTTATATGTAAATAGCAAGTGGCGGTATTTATCTTAGTGCAGGGTGTGACCTCAGTAGAAACAAACGAAGGAATCAGGCAACCTCCATCTCATTTTATCATCGTGTTTAGTTAGGTAGAAGGTTACAACTATTCCTTGGTTTACTACATGGCGAATATTAATATATTCAGTAATTTAATAATTTCAGTTACGTCTAAATCACTGTACCTACTGTCATAGACATGTTACACACTGTAATATACCTATGCCACTTAACACACATCACATAACACATTTCCTCTTGGAACATATTCACCCAAGTACATGCCACTTGTGACGCACATCATATCAGAACCTATGATCAAGAACAAACCCACTCGTAACCAGTGTATTGCCTATTGATAGATAAACTGCTCTCCGACTCTTTGTCATACGGTATTGGGCTACATTGCATGTTTCACCACTTGACTGCTGCACACTCTTTAGTACATGTTACTTGACAATTTCGCTACTACGACTACTACGACTACTCCAACTTTGCCTACCCTCACAATTATTCGTTACGAGTAGGTTGTCCTTTCGTGTGTCCTTGCATACAATTGTTTTCCTGAGATGGAATACATGATGCCTGCCACAGTGCCAGAGATAGTTTTTACCAGTTATGTCCGAGGACAGTGATGTTTATCCACGATTACTATACGTTTCCGTGTATCAACTCCTTTAGTCTTCTTTAGAACTGGTTCATTTAAAGTGGAGCTTACATCGGGTAGCTTGACTGAATTATCATTGTAACCTTCCAATCAAGATCTTCTCCTACAGGTTTGAAGATTTTGGTTTGAGCGCCACATGAGACACTGGTGACTTACAGTAACCCTACGACCTAGTAACAGTTTTAAGTGGACAAGTCCATTCCCAGAAGTGGGGTGCATCGATATTCTTTCGAAATTTCCTGAAATTCGTCTTTTGATCCATATTTTTTCATTGTTTTGTGATTCTTTACTCCCACTTCTGCCAGACCATAGCTTTAAGAGGGAGTGTTAGACACAATTATTGTATTTTCAGTTTTTTAGCAATAGCACTTATTTAAATCAAATTGTATTATCAAAATTTTCTCTTCGACAAAGCATAGAATATTTTTGGTAAACTGCTCGACATAAAAAATAATGAAATATTTCATTATTATTTATGTCAAGCAGTTTACAAAGACTATATCCAATGCTTTGCAGAAGAGAAAATTTTGAAAATACAATTGGAATAAATGTTACGGCACATCTACATGATATTTAAAAACTTTTAGCCTTAGTGGTTGAAGATATATATATATATATATATATATATATATATATATATATATATATATATATATACACACATATTGTTGCATGCCGTGTATCTGGAGGCCGGGTGGTCGGAAGCTGTGTCGCAACGCCTTACGGACTAGCCCCTGACTCATAAGCCTAGTGGCTACGTGATGGGTATTCCACCGAAACTACGTCATAGAGACTTCTTCAAACTGCGCTTTTACCGCACGAGGGTGACTTACGAGACTCGAGTCACGTTCGAAGCATGATGTAATATCTATTATTAGATCCTGTAATGCGGTGAATCCCCGAAGTTAGGCCGAAGTATATAAGGCCCGAATCAATAGATTTGGTGAGAGTTCGCTATTGGTCGTGCTAGAGGAAGGTACTATGCTTGTGGAGAGAGACTGGTGAAGACATCTTGGTGACGTCAGAGTCTACTGTGAGGCTACAGGCACATGCCTTCGGAGCAGTATTGGGTGGAACAAGAGGACTGCTGCTGCTGGTGGACGGACAACAAGGAGGTGCGGGACGGGAGTCGAACCGAAGACCTCAAGAGTGAAGATGGTGGTGCCATCGGGGTGCTGCGCAGCACATGGTGAACCATCACCACTTCGGACTGTTGAGGTTGTACATTGCCACTATTTGAGAGACTGAACTTTTAATGTGATTTGTAGTCTTTTATTAATGGTAAATAATGTTGTGCTTTATTGTCAAAGTAAATTAACATTACGTTGGCACAGTTGTAATTGTGTGCATAATTAAGGGTATTGTGAAAATTATGGTTGTCTGCTATTTTGTGTATTTTTGTAAGCTTTGTGAGTTAGTAAACCAATTACTTAATTCAACTCTTTTATTGCTAATTATAAGACCTCTATACCAAAGAGCTCAGAATTGCCAACATTTAAGTTTTTGCTAAGCTTGTTACACTGGTGTCAGAAATGGAATAGAGGCATAACTAATTTAATAATTGATTATGTAAATTAAATATTTGCATACAATTGCTATTTAATTAAATTGAGCCACTTTATAAAGTTTATGTTTAAATTGCAATTGTAAAGGCGAATGATTACAACAAGCATGTCAGCAGGACTAGTACTGGTAGCACTAAAGGCCCCCATTGAGGGAATGAGTGGCCAATTAAGAGGCCAAATGAATTCAGTCAAAGACAGTGTAAATGGAACTGTAGAATAGAAAATAGATAGTGTAAATGAAAACATAAATAAGCAAGTAAATAGCATAAAAGAAATGGTGTGCCGGGAATTAGATGCTGTAAATGAGAAGGAAGGCAGCATAAAGGAAGAAATAGGCAGTGCAAAGAAAGATGGAATATGTGAAAAATAGCATGCAGAAACAAATGGATGAGCTGAGGAAGGAGTTTCAAGAACTTCTCCATGGTAAAGAAGGTGGCCATCTTGTTACTGGAGAAGACAAGGTCACTGCTGAATCAATACCTGAAGGCAGCAAAGAGAAGACCACAATGTTTGAACAAGGCTGTAGTGTGATTCACAACCAGGCAGAAAATGGGTTGCAACATATTTGTGTATCTGGTGTGCCTGCATCGAACATTGGAAAGGGGATTTCAGTCAAGCCTGCTACTTACGATGGCTAGATTCCATGTTTGATATTGTGGCAACCGTAAATGGTTGGTCTGACCAGCAACTGTAACGATCTTTGGCCTCAGGCAACTCGCTAAAGACCGCTACAAATGTTTAAAGACAGGGGGTAATCATATAGAGTGTAGAAAAAATCTCACTAGTTTGAACAAAGGCAACAGCCCGATTCTCAACAAGTCTCAAATAGCAAAAATTAACAAACACTAAAATTTTAAATAAATTTAACAACTCAAAGTTCAGCTAAGGGGGACTGTCAACAGAAAAACAAACTGCGCACCTCTGGTAAATACTAATATACTTCATTACAAACTATAGCTACTACTACAAACATCTTAACTAGAATGGCACATTATATGAATTGCTATTTGAATAACAAAATTTTTCAGTCTCTAGCAAGCTAACAACAAATTTAAAAAAAATTAACAATCGGTTTACAACTCTATTGGAAGGGTGCAAGTACACTTTGTACTTCGATGTCCAGAAAAAGTTCGTTGTGTGTTTGTATATATATATATATATATATATGTATATATATATATATATATATATATATATGTATATATATAATCACTGTTCAATTTCTCAAAAGTTCCCTTCATACAACTCAAGAAATGTTTCTATTACAAATGTGAAAGCAATTAAATAAATTAATAAGATTTTTTTGGAGCATGCCTTAAATAAGTTCAAACCATTTCAATGCAAATGTGTACTGCAACTTAGTTAATTAAATACTAAGTAATTCATCTGCGCTATATACGCTCGCTCACAAAAATACTTCAATCACTTATGGCATTTCTAGATTACAAATGTGTAAAACAATTGATTACATTAATTTACTATTTTGGAAAATGCTTTAAATAAGTACACTTAATCTCTAAGCCAATGTGTACTGCAATCAAAAAATTATTAGTTACAATGAGTTTATCACTTTCAAAATAACCTTTACAAATATGTACTGCATGCCATTAAAATAAATTAATATTTTGGAAAATTATTTCAATAATTTCAATTCAACATATTTCGTCTCTCACACATGAATATGTGTACTGAAAATAAGATACTTCAATATTTATCTACAAGGCACTTAATTACATCAATTCTACAAGTTGCCAACAAAATAAATATGTAACCTCGCATATTTCGGTGCCTCTAAAAACTGATCATAAAGTGCCCACACTTTAAAAGTTATCCACATCTACTCCACGATTATTCTTGTTATGTTCTAACGCAGTAGAATAATTTTGATGAAGTTAAAACAGGTGCCATTTCAAATTAAAAGGGCCGCAACATACTTTCCACAGAAGACAAACTCAACTCGGCTTCATGCAGAAACAATTTGGGCTTTGGGCCTAGTCGACCCACATAGCAGAATAAGCCCTTGAGACCCAGGGCAATTCCAGGAACAATTAGGTCATATATCCTGACCTACTATCTTCTCACTCCAACATGGACAATTTGCCCCAGCAAATTGAGTCAGCTCCTCTTGCACCAAATAAATTTGCACTCTCGTCACGCACTAGCCACTAAATTCCGCTAGAAAATCGGCATAACATAACGGCCGATATTTAGCATAAAAAATGTACGACAGGAAAATAAATACTAGAAGCTTTGTCCTATAACTGAACTCCCAGGCACATCGCACTGTTTGACTGATCGCCATTTCCCGCACAGAAGTAGCAACTATTCGCTCGGCTCTCGCATCAAAGCGACAGTAATATTACAGCTTACGAGTTGGTTCATAACTGCACAACTAACAGCCTATGATTTCATAATGCTCTTTTCCCGAACACATAATGTCCAAAGAACGACAGAAAATCACGGCAAATTAACCTGACACACTTCTGCTTGGCGTGCCTTTGACCTCTATAAATCACTCCCAGCTGACAGCCTCAAGTTCACGCTGCTTCACTCTGACATACCACACCAGCTGAGCACAACCCCTCTCCTTCCCTCCCCAACTCCTCCTCAGTCCAGAAGAAACAGCCAGGCATTTCCCCTTCCTTCCTGTCCAGGTGCGCACGCATAACTCGCAGACTGCGATCAATAATTGTGCGTGCATCACATTCTCTCATACCTTCCCTAGTTTCAAGGTGCGCATGCAGAACTCGCCTTCTGAGATCGATAAGACAGTGCGCATCACAGACCTTTCCTACATAACAAAGTCGACCTACATTCCACAACTGCGTTATAGCAGACACTTAACTTCCAGAAACAAACACTATAAGACCTGTGACGCGCCGCGAAACTAATCGCGGACGTTACAACCTCCCCCTTTAAAACTCCAACCAACCACAGCAAAAAAGGCAACAAATTTGACAGCTAGTCCTAGAAAGAAAAAAATCTCATAGATGTTCACCACTCACAAGAAACAAAATACACATACAAGTAAACCCCAAATACCAAAAACCCCACCCCAAAAGCCCTTGAAGAAACCAAGAAACAAATAACATTAAGTAAAGCACAAAATAGATCTCTCAAAAACACATTAGAACGCAGTAAAACCTAAGGGAAGCCCTTTTCTACCAAATTACACATTGCTATCAGAATTATATGGCTTCAAAGCTGTTATATATGCCTTCTTACACAAAAGTCTGGTTGTTGGATCACCCAAATTTACACTTAAATCAGTAGAAAAGGATAAAATTACATAAGGCCCATCATATGGGAAGCATAACTTGGAAGATACAAAATCGATCTTTCTACTTTGAGTTATCTTTTTACACAAAACCAATTCTCCCTTTTTTGTAAGGGCATTGAAAACGATCCTGATTATACTTGTCTGCTACTCGCTACTGATTTTTAAGGAGTGCTTGATAAATCTCTCCCCAAACCTCTGCAAGTCTCTCTCCAGACACCTCATCCACTCTATCCGCATCCATCCCCCACAAACTCATGAGGGGATGGGGAACCTCTCTCCTAAACATAAGAAACCCAGGAGTTTTGCCTGTTACACTGTGAGGAACATTGTTCCAAGCGACATTCAGCAATGCCAAGTTCTCGTCCCACTTCTGTTGGTTACTTTGGTGAAAAATAGTCATTGGACCTTTGATTGACTTGTTTGGCCTCTCCACTAGATTTGGGCAGGGGTAGTACAGGCTCGTATGTATGATTTTTACTCCCCAATCAAAACATAGATCGTGCAACACCTTACCTGAAAAATAACTCGCATTATCGCAAACGATGGACTCAGGACTCCCAAAAATCTTAAATACATACTCCAACTTTCCACAAATAGTGGAAGCCTTCATTTTCCTCAGTGGCTCTACTATCACAAATCTAGAAAATCCATCGACAATAGCCAGAATGCATACGTTCCCTGAACTTTACCGTGGCAGAGGTCCAAACACGTCGATAAATAATCTCTCCCAAATACGTTCAGGAGGATGAGCAGCATAAAAACCGCCCTTTGAATTTCCTACCTGTTTCGCACATTGATATTCATGGCAATAACGCACGTGTTCCTGAATGTCCTGTCGCATACCTGCCCAGAAAAATTCTTTCTTTATTTTAAGTTCGGTTTTTCGTACACCCATATGGCCACCTGCCGATGAATCATGAAAATACCTCATTTGCATAGGTCTTGTTACTTTGGGTACCCATACCCTTTTCTTCCCCTGCTTATTGACAAGGGTAATTAATCCCTTCACAATCTGCAACTGTCCACCCTTACCCTCAGCGATATCCTTCCTCAACTGAACTGCCTCCGAATCCTCACTTTGCCACCGAGAAATATCAACAAAGCTCTCAGGAATGAGGTGCAAAACATTGCAACTCTCATTTCGCTCTTCCAGTTTACCTACCCCTTCGAACTCTCCGGGCACACACATTCCACTATTTTCTTTGCCAGGAACATGTACAATATGGAACTTGAACCGTGTTAACTGCATGATCCATCGACCTATTTTCCCCAGTTGTTTAGGATGGGAAAACAACCTTGTTAAAGCTTGATTGTCTGTATGCAAGTCAAATTCGGTGTGTTCAAGATAACAACTAAACTTATCCACACCGAAGATGCATGCTAAAGCTTCTTTTTTCATAGGTACTATAACCCTGTTCATTCCGAGATAGGCTCGTACTGGCAAAGGCAATAGGTTTCCTCTCTCCCGGATTTCCTTGGAGCAGTAAAGCTCCCAGAGCAAAGCTACTCGCGTCTACTTGCAGAATAAACTGTTTCTCAAAATATGGCAAACTCAAAATGGGAGGATGGGAAATCGCATGCTTTAAAGCCTTAAAGCTGTTCTATTGCTTTTCGCCCCAAACAAAATCAAACTCCTTTCGCTTTAAATGGTTCAGCAGAACACATATCTTAGTATATCCCGGAATGAATTTAGAAAAATACCCAAGCATCCCGATAAATCTCATCACTCCCTTTACATTTCGTGGCCTGAAAAAATTGACTATAGGAGCTATCTTTTCTGGGTCCATCAATACCTGCCCTTTCTTTATAATAAACCCCAAGAACTTTATCTGGCATTTTGCCCAAAACACCTTCGCAGGATTTACTGTGAAACCTGCACAACGCAATTTGTCCAAAACTTTACGAATGTGATTAAGATGTTCCTCAAACGTGTTAGAAAACAAACAGATATCGTCCAAAAAGACTATGACAAACTGAAACTGATATTCTGTAAATAATTGACTCAAAATACGTGACAAGCACTGCCTTCCAAAGTTGACTTCATAAGGTACCCTTTTCCACTCGTAGTGACCCCAAGTGGTTACAAAACCAGTGTACTTCTGACTCTCTGCTTCCAAGGTACACTGATGGAAAGCAGAATTAAGGTCAAATATAGTGAAATATAATGAATGAGACAAATGCTGAAAGAGCACATCTATATTGGGCAAAGGAAAAGTGTCTACGTGTATTTTCACGTTCAAACGGCGGAAATCTAACACTAGGCTGTTTTTCCCTGGTTCCTTCTTGTTTACGAGGAATGCAGGAGAATCATATAATGAACTGCTTTTACAAATCACCTGCTTATGCTCAAGATCTTGAACTATTTTACAAAAGGCCTAAAGTTACGAGGGTGAGCACTGATAAGATGCACATTTAATCCGAATTTCATCAGTGACTGAGATATGCACTGGCATCAAGTCACATTTCCCTAATATGCTAGTCAATACATCCCCAAACTCTTCTTGTACTAACCGTAGCTTTTCTTTTGCGTCAGTGTTAAATTGCTTCCCAGCACTTCCATCCCAATACACCTCTTTGTGTGGTTGCCAGACACCTATCCCTCCAATAAAATGGAGAAATCCTTATCAAACCCAAAGGACAACATCCCAGCTCTACAATCAACCACGGCTCCAGTTTCTTGAAGAAAGTCTAATCCCAAGACACAATCACACAATAAACCTGGTACCACCCAGAACCAGCGTGACCAGCTGTATTTGTCAATCTTAACATGTACCTCTATCGAGGTCTTAACTTGACACCCACTTCCATTTGCCACTTGTAAAGTGAAACCTGCCACAACTTTCAACTTGCTCTTTAACTCAGGATATCTTCGTACCAACCCACTAACAAAATCTTGAGTCATAAAGGAAGCTGTAGCCCCTGTATCTATCATCGCTAAAATTTCAACGTCTTGTATAGCCAGCGGCACCCAAAACTTATTAGAATGGGTCTTTGACACTGCAGACTTCATCACCGCTAAAGTCTGGTTTCCAGCAGCGTGGTGTTCCTGACTTTATTGGCCCTACTGCCTACCTCTATTTCCTTTTGGGCAATCCCGCGCTATATGCCCCATGAGCTTACGCTTGAAACATACTCTATCATTTGCAACACCACATTGTGATGCTATATGCCCTGCCTTCTTGCATCTAAAACCGTTAATCTCTCTTCTTTCAGACTTACTAGCTTAGGACTGAAATTGGGGAGGGCTCCCAGACTTACGCAAAGGGCATTGAGATGCAACATGTCCTTCTAATTTACAAGCAAAGCAGACTACCAGTTTCCGCTGACTAACCATCTTACTACTACCTCCCTTAGAACCAGAAACTGATTTAACCTGCCGGTCAAACTGTTGTGCGGTGTAACACTGTTGTCAACCTTGACATCCCAAGTTTTTAATTCTATCACAGTAGTGGGCGCTGATAAAAATACACATGAAGGCCTAACCTCAGGATGCAGATTCTCCAAAATCAAATCAATGAAATCAGCATCACTTTGGTCCACCATTAACCCAGTAATAGCGGCATGCACCTCCTGGATAAAATCAGAAACTTTCTCGTCACATTTCTGAAACCGATATATATGCCTTTTCTCTAGATTCTGTCTAACACGCTTTGGACAGTTGACTACCCAAAGTTTTTCTTTCAGTTTACCCCAATTGGTCCCCAGCTCTACTGCCTCCAAGACAAGGTCTAATACCACATCCGAGCAATGTGGGATCAGTCCCTAAATCATCTCTTGGTCTGATATCAATAAATTACTCCGTTTCAAACGATCTACAGATTTGACAAAATCCAATAGACTTTCAGGGTCAAAAGATTTCAAATTAGGAATCCCTTTTAATGAAGTAATTATCAAGCTCTTCTTAATAGAAATACCACTACTCTGCCCCGGTATTGGGTCTGATCTCCCCTCTCCATCTAAGCCAGCCTTGTCCTTGAGGACAACGGCGACCATTTTCTTCCTTAGCTTCTCTATTCCATCTCCCTCAGCGCAGATCACACCTGCAGCCTTGAGATTCATCACCAGACCCGGAATGTCCAAATCGTAAACCCACGATGTCATTGTACCACATGGAAGTTATGCCGAAACCCAAAAAGAATATCGATACCCAGCCAACAAAGAATACTAAATATGAAAACTGTACCAAACGTCTCAAAACCCTGGACTCGCAAGTACACTTTTGTACTACTTGGCCCCACGGACAAGAAAACTCTTAACCAACTACTCAATTTACAAAAAAAAAGTCGCATGTTGCACAAACTTTTAACACATCATTATAACAACACAAAAACTATGTGCATTATTTATTATGAATAATACAAACATTCATCGCATATAAGGGTAATGTTTTTGTATGTAATAATCTCACTTCCATTTCATGTTAAGGGACCTTTAGGTTTCGGTGTGTGAACCAGACATGGTCCAAGGCTCCATGCCAAGGTAGCGGGAGTCTTCAATGAGAGGGCAGACATGTCGGTCGTGTGTCACTCCTGCACACAGTCAAGGGCTTCAAATTTTGTTTGTTTTTTTTTCACTTTCAATGTGACTTATAGTCACATAATATTCTAAACCTTTGATTAGTGCCCTTGAGAGAGTACCGACACAAGGAAGACTCGTTGTCTCGCATATTTACGATTAAATGTCACATCTCTGATCATGTGAACATCACCCAACATGGCCCCTCATAACGTTTATATGCAATACACGTGTTCTTGAGACCTATCAACTGGTGAGTTTTATTTCAATTCCAGACCATTTGTTTCACTGTCAGCATGTCACCAGTCAATAGGTGACCAGAGTCAGTGTATTTCCATGCAATGTGGTTGTGGCATGGACAGGCACATAACATGTCCCGGCAGGTAACAGCATTGACCACACCACAATCAGCTAGACAGATCCCTCACAGGTAATAGCCCGGGTATCCGGCCACGACCCTGCGGACACAATATTCTCGTGTTAGTCCAAGTGATGTCAATGCTGGTGCCCTTTTACCATCATATCACAAAACCCATGCATCATAGCTCACCACGCACAAAGTTCAATGCGTGGAAAATTACGGTAAAATTCTCAAAATCGCGCGGGTTCGGAACGGACAGGAACTTTGACGTGCGAAGTCAACGGGCGAGGAAGAAAAACATTACAACAGAAGGAGGCAGGAAGCGAGGTAAAGTGCACTAGTGTGGCTATTGTAGGATAAGGGGGAGGACAATGAAGCAGACAAACACCCCTACACTGGCGCTATACCACCCCTCATGCCGAGCTGCACACGCACAATAGGACTCGCTGCCTAAAGCTGCAGGCCGAACGCAGCCGAACGTCTCTGAATGTGGCACTCGCCTCTCACCAGCCCCAGGGAGTGCTTCGCATCACTGCCGGCTAGAGCTCCATCCCACCAGGTGACCGACTAGCCATCGGATACCGTGGAACATGCGAGCAGTTAGTCCGCTGCCCTGCGAAGATATCAGCACAACCATGCTGCACTTTCGTGTTATGTTTCTGCGCAGAACCTCAGAGTAGCAACCATCATGAACCTTCTCAAAAGGGAACAGTGCACACTGTGCCACAAAACCAAAGCCACAGACCCATTGGCTAAGTACGAATATGCCACGGACATTTGTGCGTGCATTTCGATCCACGAAATGGCAACATCAACACCCTCAAATGTGCAACAAACTGACACCACCAGTGCCAAAACAAGCAATTGCTCGATGGGACAGTCGCGAGACGAGAGACCTTTGTGTGACCTGGCATCCAATGGGTGTTGTGAGCGTGCGTATCTGTGGACATCACTGAACATAGCCGAGTGCCTCATGGTACAGAGAGGGAAGTTCATGTGCGAGTAGTGCCACTGCAAACTAAGTGCCATGCGAAGGGAACCCAGCCCATTCGGGGAGTGCACCAGCCAGGATGGCCATACAATAGGCACGTGCGATATTTCAGGCGGCAACCAACAGACCGGCGCGAGTGTCACATGTGCAGACTGTCACAAGCGGTGCCATTACACGTGCGTAACAATGCACGAGTGGCAACAGTACAGATGTTGTTTCTTCCAGTCCTGCAAGTGCTTACAAGAACATAACACCACAACCACAACTGCCATCAGATTCACTACACCCATCACCGACATTCCACAGCACAATGATAACCAGAGTGCACACTTCTTCCAGTTGCCACCAGAAATGCCAAGCATCGGACAGCTGACGACACCGCAACTGGCACCTACACCCCTATTGCGCAGTGCAACAGCTACCACATCGGCATGCGAATGTCGGAACACAACACTGATTGAATTCCAGATACTGCCAACATTCTCTGGTCAAGGCATGAAAGACTCACCTGCTTTTGTAGAAGTGTGTGTGATCTGCCTGCAGATATACGGAGTTGAGAGTGAGGAGTGGCCGAGCATTGTGGGTGCACAGCTGACAGGCGATGTGTGCATCTGGTGGAGGTCCATCATGGAGTACAACATGATGTGGGGACAGTTCGTCAACAACAAATTTTCAACCAGATACACAAGCACATAGGCTGTTCTTCAGACACAGTTAAGTATCTTCACCGAACATCAACACCCAGTGAGGACTTAGAGGCAATCATTCGCCGCAAGGTAAATTTAGTAGCACAGTTTTATCCGCACGACACAACCACGGACGTAATGGAGGCAATACTATAGACTATTCGCCCAGAGTTTAGATCAGCACTACGTCTAGCCATCAATTACAGACTGGAAAACTTTGTCAAGATAGCTGGTGGTGTTTCGCGAGACATCGCCAAGATCAAACACATGTCACGCAAAACACCCGCGACAGGCGAGAAGCTGCGCAGGGAGACAGGAACAACTCACGAAACCACCAGAGATAAGACAAACAACCCACCGAAACCGCAGGAACAAATCCAAAACTACAACAAAAAGGCAGCTCCCCTTCAGCAACGCAGCAATCCCTACCAGCGCATGCCGTCGAAGGCATCCTGTTATTGTCCTGGGCAACAGTTTCACTGGCACTCTGAATGTCGAAAGTGCCATGAAGCCATCCCTGGAAACGGAGACCCGGGTGGGGAGGCCCTTAGGCAAGGCTCCCAATAATACAACAACCACAAGAACCTTAACCACAACACATGGTACATGCCCATGGCTAGGTCAAATATTCCAAAACATTCAAAATTGTGGCAACTTAATATGCATCCCAGTGACCATAAACAATAAGCAGACAGTTGCGCTAATCGACACAGCAGCTTTCCACAACTTTATAAATGAAAATTTTTTTACTGATACACAGTGTAATACAGTGTGATCAGCATGTGCAACTTGCCACCCAAGCCATGACCAGATATACTCACAGTGCTGGTAACGTAACCATGTACTTCTGCGAGGAGCATATGTCAGTGCCGATACTTGTCACCCGGGACCTCCGTGAGGACGAGATTCTGGGGATAATCTGGTTAGTGGAGCAAAGTGTCGATATTGAGTTTTCACTGGATCGCATATGTTTTGGGAACAAGCAACGGAAAATAGAGTACCGCATATGATACCACAAGCCCGTCACCACAGCAACTGCCTATCCATATAAATGATATCACGCTGTATCACCAGACCACCAGGCAGCAGTGCAAGCCATCTTACACGAGTTCAATGAGGTGTTCGCCAATGGCGACCCACTACACAGGACCACCATTGCAGTGCACAGCATCCCGACCGAGCACGATGAACCGCTGTATGCCAACCACTGACTACCACCCAATCACAGGCAAGTCATCAAAACACAGCTTAGTGAATTGTTACATGATGGAATCATTGAACCCTCAACTGGTAATTATAACTCCGCTATCACTCCAGCCCCTAAGAAGGATGGGTTATAGCGCTTCTGTGTCGACATGCGCGCCTCTAATTCAATCACCGAGCCTTCAGATCCTCCAGTTGTTAAACGTCAATAGGGAGCTCAGCCTTCTAGGCACCGCAGGATTACGTCCACATTCGATTTACGGTCAGGATACTGACAAATACCAGTACTGCCTGCCGACCGTCACAAAACTGCTTTCACCCTCCCTGATGGGAGACAATATCAGTTCCATGTAATGCCAATTGGGCTCAGATTCGCACCAGCCACATTCCAGGCCAAGATGGTCCATGTCCTGGATGGCTACATAGACAAGATCGTCACTGCATATATTTGTACAACATCATCGTCTGGTCAGACACATGGGAGGACCATGTACAACACTTAGCCTTAGTCCTGGAACATTTCGCAGTTGTCAATCTTTCATGTGAAAACCATAAGTGTCACATTGGGAAAACAGGACTGGATTTCTTGGGTCATATTGTGAACGAACAGGGTAATCACCCCAATAACAAGCATGTACATCTCATTGACGAGTGGCCTGTAACAACCACACATATACAAGTCAAAAAGTTTTTTGGCCTAATCAACTAGCTCCATCAGTACGTACACCATTTCGCCACCCTCACCGCACCATTCACCGCACTCTTGTCCACGCAGCAATTGTTCAAGTGAATGAACGAGGCCAAGCAGGCCTTTCAGGAAGTCAAGCGTAGATATCGCACATGTGAGCATTTGTCGCGAGTAGACCCAGTACGACAACTGTACCTAAAAACCGACGCTACGTAAAAGAGCTTAGGCGCGGTACTGTACCAGCTAAGCTACGAAGGGATGAGTTGCATGATTGATTACAGCAGCGCTAAGTTCGGCCCTGTCGAGTGGTATTATGACGTCAACGAGAGGGAGTGCCTCGCAATCACGTGGGCACTGAAAAAAAATTGCCCTTATCTCGAATACCAGAGATTCACCTTCCGCACAGACATTCGGAGCTTGGTCAGGCTACACAAGATGAGGGAATACCATTGCAAGCTGATGTACTGGTCGATGTTGATGCAAGGTTATGATTTTGTAGTGGAACACATGCCGGGAGAACAAAATGAGCTAGCCGATGTGCTCTCGCGTACTCCAGGCCCAGAGGTATATGCACGCGATCCTTACGAGTGGGAGGAGATGCTTCCCTCAGTAAACAACGTTTGTTTCAACAACACAGAACAATAACCATGGGGGAACCAACTTACCACGACCAATGCCCCACTACCAGCACAACAATTACATGCACACATGTATGAGTCACAATACCATGATAACACCGCACATCACTGGACCCAAGAATGTGCGAGGCATGCGCTCACACAGTGGTGAGTATTGGACGACCAGTTGCAAGTCTTGCCTCAGAGGCACAAACAGAAGTGCAAGATATACATTCTGGAAAGCAACTGGCAAGAAGTCCTCCAATATGCACATGACGACCACCTGGCCGGGCAACCCGGCATGGAACAAACACAGTGCAACATAAGCCGTCACTATCAGTGGCATGGCAATAACAAACACGTACGACAACACATCAAGTGCTGAATCACCTGCAACACGCACAAGGCGAGGCGCATCGACGGCATACAACAACAGAACCCACAGGAACCTAAGGACCCTTTTGAGGCAGTTGCATTGGACCACATGGGACCGTACCCCAAGAACACCAACAGGAAACGGTCAATATTAGTGGTTACGGACATCTTCTCGTGCTGGACAGAAGCATACCAAGTGGCGAGCGCATGCACCAACACCATCGCCAACGTATTGGAGACTGAATTCTTCTCGAAGTGGGGTTATTGCGAGTGCTCCTAACCAACAACGGTACACAGTTCACTGAGCGATGGTGGCAGGACCTGTGTGAATATTGGAATGTCGCACACCACACCACAGCCTACTATCACCCAAGGGCTAACCCCACTGAGAGAAGGAATCAAGATTTTAAGGTACAGCTGTGCATAAGAGTGGGTAACCAACACAACACCAGGCCACAACATATTCCCGCTGCATTGTTTTGTTTACACACATGAGTCAACGACGTCACTGGGAAGACACCAACAGAAATACTTCAAGGCAGGAACCTGACTCAGCCGGGAGAACTGGCCTGTCCAAGGGTAGAACCGGAGGAGTGACAGCCATGAAAAACACAGTGGTTAAAAACACGGCAAGATGTGCGCGAGCCACAAGCATAATACGCGAGTAAATGGACACCAACCACCACACATCAACCATGGTACCTCCGCCAAGGGGACGAGGCCTATGTAAGTGAGCACCCACAGTCCACCCTCAACAAGAACGTCTGTGCGGGCCTAGCCACGAAACAGAGTGGACCCCATCAAATGCCGTACCGAATAGGCCACAGCATCTATATTGTTAAGACAGTAGCAAGGTGCATGTGCAAGATCCATCGCGACGAGCTTCAAGCCACAGGAGACTGGCTAGAAGGGCAACCCAATTACTCAACTACAACACCAGCAGGCAAGCAGACGTCAAGCGCAACGGCACCTGGAGGGCACTGCGGAAAAACCGACCATGGTAATCATCACAGAGAGGAGGTACAGCAAGCTGACAACATGCTGAACACAGCGGCACCTGGTGTGGTAACGAATAGAAGGGATCGGCATGGATCAGCAGAGGAGGGAGAAAATTCACGACACACCAGGCAGATGGAAGGAGTTTGTGCTCACCACCCACCATCACCCTCGACGAGCATTGCCATGACACCCGAACCACAATCGCCATCGGCCCACGAAAGGAGAGCACGGATACCATCAACCACATCTCAGGCCAAACACACAATCACCAACAACCGTACTGACACCAACCTGGAGCATGAACCCCAGATAAAACCGTCAGGCACCAAGATGCCCAGTGATGCCCTGCAGGAATTCGCCGAAGTGTGTGGAGAAGCACTGGAAATCGCGGAGACAACACCCACGCCTACCACCCCCCCCCCAGCCTCGTCAATGGCAGCGGACAAGAAGGGACGCCCAGCGCCTCGACACAGTGAGCGATGCCCGTTAACACATCGGAAACTACAGCACCACAACACACCGAGCATGCACTCAGCATCACACATACGACACAGGCTATGGTCGCCCCCAGGTAGCCGACTGCGTACTTCACCGACGAGGTCCACTTGTGTGCGATGTTTCTGTATGGCAATATTTATACTTCTGCTGTTTAGATTGATGGGCATGTGAACAGTTATGCTGGGCCACCCTGTTGGTGTAGATGTGGCAAGAATTGTATAGGTAGGCAACAGCAAATATTTATAGATAAATTGCACTTAGTGGTGGGGTCTGTGTCTTGTCCTTCTGTGGGTGGCACACCAGTCCACTGCACAGCTACCATGCTGATCCAATGTGGTATGGCTGCACGACTCGGGAGAGTGGGCATTTTCATGGAGACATTGGTCCTTACCACTCATGCTTGCCACAGAGGCTGATGGCAGAGCTGTCGCCCAGTAGTTGACCGAGTTGTTGGTTGGGTCACAGCGTGCAGAGGTTAGGGAGTGAGAGATTTTGATCAGCGCTTAACATTGTGGTCTTCAGTGCTGGTGAGGGGTGACATGAGGTAAATAGAGCAGCACCAAAATGAGGGGGCAGGCGAAACAGGTTATTTACAAGAAAACCAGCCAACCAGCAACATCATACAGCATGATTCCCATATGAGAAAATCCGGGGACTCCGCTGGGAATGGAACGTGTTTCGCCTTGGTGGGAGGATGTTACAGGTGCTAGCTGCTTGAAGGAGCAAAAACGAGGTTGAGGTATTCGGGTCAACTCATACATGCTCGCCAAGGCACAGTAATATGGCCCACTCACACATTGGCCATTTAATGCCCTGTCACGTGACCTGTTCGTATCGTCGCCTATATCTCTCCCAGGATCCACAGGGAACATCCCAGCAATCCAGTTATTACACCAGACCAACACTAGAGTTATAGTGCCCTTAATTAATCCCTCTGGCATAATGCTTTGACTGTGTGGAAGAGCAATTGGCATTGGTTGTTTAACTGGAGACCACGTAGGAGCGAAGTTATTGTTTATCGTCGACACAAGCTGGACATATGTTTTGTGATACTAGTGGTTAGGGAGGGGAGAACTAGATGAAATATAAATTGTGAATTTGTAATCTGCACCTTAAGTAAGGATAAGAAGTTATAAGATGTTTTTGCTTGCACAAAAACAGATGTGCAACAGTACACATTGCCCTAGGTCAAGGGATATTTAGTGCCAACTTGACGAACTCAAACGGTCTATACTGAACAGACGAATGTACTTAATATGAAATTAAGATGTGAATTGTGAAGTTAGTTAAGCTCAGAGACCGGCTGGAGGGCATGTAAATTCGCTAATACAATCACTGAATAATGTTTCAGCCAAGTGTAACTGTGTATTGTCTTTGTCACTCTAGGTAGATTAAACTCGAGCATTTCGCATGTGTGGGAAGGTTAGCAATCTTGCTCGGCACCATAGTTCGCCAGTTGGAACTAAGCAGGCGTACAACACGCACATGTTTTGAGTCGCGGTGGCCATCACCCTTCTAAGTACAATCACCACCCTCAATTTTTCCAAAATGTAAGTTCTGATATTTTCTGTTATTATTTTCGCCCCTACGAGGCCATTGTTGACTCGCTGCAGACAGGTTTAGCTTACAATCGTTTTATCCACGTGCCATGGGTTTTGCATATCTCGTGTAGGCCACTGCCCGGACATGAGAGGGCAGGCTCGCTTTCGTTGTTTACGTGCTCAAGTATAAATTTGGTACAGGGAACAAATGTGTCAATAAAAACTTAACTTTCGTGCAACCGTGTGTCTCATTATTTCCTGCCACTCGACCTATATGACCATCGCTACTCTCGGAGAACACAGCCATAACGAGTCGTGAATTTCAAGTGTTTCCTTAGCTGTGTATCATTCTTAGTTGTTGTATGGGGTGACCTACAGCCCCACAATTGAGTATTTGCTTGAGTGCATCGAAGTGTGGTGAGGATGTGTATCATCCCTCCCAGCTAATAATATGTGTCTCGCAACTTTTCACTGGATGATCAGTCTGCGAGGAGTTCGACATGCAGCAGTCGCTGCCCCCCCCCTTCCCCAGCTGCCACTGAGGTTACAAGATCCCATGTCAACCTGAGAAAAATTTTCACAGCCAAATTGATATACTGGCACCTTCTACGCCAATTGCATACCACATCGCGTGAGAAGAGGAGCAACATCCTGCACGGGATCTTACCCTTCAAGTGGCTGATAACACCCGGGTTGGGTTCCGAATGCTCACCTTGCAATATCATTGGTCACGTTAAATGGTGCCGCAACTTGTGTGACTTTAGAACAGCAAGGACAGGACAAACCACAATGAAGAAGCCGGACATTAGTTACATGGAGACATGCGCAGACACTGGGAAGTGCACTGTGGTAGCGCGAGTACACCACCATCTTGAACGAATTGACAACACAGTGAGCTGCTTCACAACATGCCACTCACCCAGCACCCCCTCTGCTGCATTCTAGAGAGAGGGAAGGGAAGACAGCACACAAGACGCCAACCTGACGACACAATGAACATAACAGGGGTGCAATGAATGTGCCCTACTCCCAAATCAATAACACAGCTGCACTACTGCACTAGGTCAGCTGTGAAAACAGCGACACAACAGCATCGCACAATTACGAAACATCTGCATCGCATAACCGCGACACATCTGCAGCAACATGCAGGCATGGCTCGTGGATTTTGACATAGGTAGGGCTGCATACGAGGAGAAACACTTATCCCCCAATAAAAGGAGTGGGATCCGGAGGTCTTTCTCAGGAAAAAATTGGATTTCAAGGTGCAAAATAGTGCCATTTTAGCAGTTCTCGTGTCTAAACATTGAATATACTTTTGGTAGATTTATTAATATTTTTTAAAAGAAACTTTCTGTTAAGGGGCTTCCCTTGTCCCTTGTAGAGGAAATAAAGTAACATTTAAAGCAGTTACCACTGTTGCATTTTCACAAACAGATTAAATGATTTCAAGGCATTAATTTTTACAGACCAAAATTCACAAAATCCACAAAAAATATTCTAACAAACTTAACATGCCTTTGGATACAGTAATTTTTATAACAAATTTCACAAAATCCACAAATATAATTTTAACAAATGCTACATACCTTTGGATCACTGTGTTGAGCACTTGAAGTAGCAAGTAGATGGAGAAAAACAGGGGTAGATGCATGGAAAGTTATGCCAAGTCTAAATCACATCAGAGAGTGTTGTCCAGACATCGGATTGACATCATAACTCAGCTGTTTTCAAGGTTCGCAAATCACAATTTTTCACATTTGACAAAACTGCACTGTTAATTTAATGCACTATAGTTGGTGATTTTTTTAATACTTTTAACTTTACTACACCTCACTGTATTTAAATTAATATATTAATAATTCAAAAACATTTTTCAAGTAAGTGGTCACTTAACTAATGTGTGGCTACCCGTTACTTGTATGTGAAGTTCGTTCGTCGTTCTTTTCTTAGAACAAATTTCGCAATAACTTGTTATACAGTGCTGACTTTATCATGACCAGCCTATATAGAGTAAAGGACGTAAGCAAGTAGGGAGGTTATAGACTTCCAACAACGACTTTTATCAATACAAAGAAAGGTATTTATACATTATTAAATTATAAAGAAACAAAATCAAATAACTCGTAAGACCTTAAATATTAAAAGCCGCCTAAATAACTCAATAAATTCAGTGAAATAACAGACATAGAATGGCAAATTCTAATGATAATTCCCTGTATTATGAAATACTCGTGTATAATTACACAAACCGCCAATGGCAACATGTCTTTCAGAACATGAAAAGTAATTGTGGGACACATATGTTCCTTCCCAAATAACACAGCAACATTGCGGCAATGTTGTCACAACATTACCATTAAAATTTTCAACGTTGCCACAATGTTGAAGTTACGTTGATACAACATTGCCGCAACGTTGCTGCAACGTCCAAATGTCCTCTTTGTGAAACGTTGATTATGAAATGTTGCTGCAACGTTATATTTTAATACTTTGAGCAACTTCAACACTGCAATGTAACTTGAAATAAACATTCTAGCATTACTTCCAAACAAGTGTTCCAAAGAAAACACAACATACACACTCGCATGGCAGTTGAGTGCCCAACTTATATTACACATTACATTTAAGGGCTGATATAATCACACCAATCCACTAAATATGAAGAACACAAAGTTTTAAGTAATAACCAAAAAATTTTAATAATAAAAACAAATATGTGTTTTAAAACAGTACATTACCATAGATGAATACTATCAACGTTGTAGCAAAATGAAGGCTGTGATTATGGTTACTATGGAAACGTTATGACAACGTTGTTGATAGTAACGTTGCCAACTTCAACAATGCAACGTTGTGTCAACGTTTCTGCAACCAGATGTGTTATGTGGGTTGTGTGGTAAACTGCAGCCGACCGACCCGATTTTCCACGATGGTGGCACTCTAGCATTTTGTAAGTGCTCTAGCACGATGTGCGTAACCCACAGCCCAGCAGACAATGGTTTGGCGAACATGATGCTAAACTGCACCAGTATCACCTTTATAGATGCAATGGCGGATACCATCTCATGGATCATCTGCAGGTGGCAAACTCACACTACCTTCATACACGCTCACGAATGACCATCGATTATCGAATGGACTTTTTGCTGCGATTACTGTCAGGAAACAAGGACCCATCTGTCATGCCCTATCGGACCAGAGCCGGTGCCAACACACGTTCTGCAGCATGCAACCAGTGTCCGAGACAATATCACCCAGGCTGTGTCACCATTGCAATGGGGGAGCATTTAAAGTAGGCAGCTTCACATGCAAGCAGTATCTAACAATGATCGCGAGACACAGCACAGCAGTACAGCACAACATCTGCCGATAGCAGACTACCAGTATGTCACATCACAAAACACTGCGAACATGTTCGAGCGTAACCTGTTTCCACCCTTCTGGGGGAGCCAACCACAGACAGGCCAGCCTGAATACTCAGAGTTATGGGCGACCAATGCCTTCCTAGCCACTGAAGCCATGACACCCACCCATACAACTATACTAAACCATTTTCGAAGCCTACCAACTTTCTCAGGCAGCAGTGTAAAAGACCAAAAGGCTATCTTGGAGAACTGAATGTTGCGACTCCACAGATATGTCTTACCCCATATTGACTGGCCCGGGGCGATCGGCAAGCAACCGAGGGATGGGGCCCATAAATGGAAGGAAATACACAGTAGTTCATTATGATTTGGTACCTATTTGTACACAAATACACTGCATGCTATGCCAACTCATATTCTATGTTATGACAGAACTGGGGGTGTTTATCGAGGACCAAGGGGGACAGACGATCTAGAAGCCAATGTAGGGCGGAAAGTTAACCTCGCATATCGCTACCACCCTAACACTATACAGGAGGAAGTACTGGTATGAATCATCGACAATGTCCAGCACGAATTCAGAGTAGACTTATGCCCCATGATTTTCGCGGGTTACGAGTTCATGCTGACCAAGATGAGTGTAAATCGGAACAGCAAGAAATCATTAGCTGCAAGTGCCAATGCATTGTTCATGAGGATGGAGACAATCACACAGCTGTGTGAGCAGCTGGCCACGCCCTGCTCAGCTGGGCAGACAGTAGATGAGGTTAATAAAATGGTAGAGGAGAAAGCTCCTGGAAGGAAAGGTATAAGTATACCGGCCGACCAACCACTCAATTTGGAGACATGCAATTCTGCCTTACACAACAGTATCACCAGCATGGTGTGTGCTCTGCCAGGCCATCGTCACTTCAGGGAACTGTCAGAATCGGGTAAGCAGGCCTGAGACAGCCTGCCTGCCCACTACAACAGCCACCTGACAATCTTCAGCCTGCTTGGACAAGAAAGTACAAACCCTGACCACCTGTTAAATATATCATAGTATATACTGGCCCATGCACAACTGTAACGATCGTCGAAACAGCCACATCGCATAATTTTGTACAGGCATGTTTAGTGCCGGATTTAACCCTTGAGCCGTGTGACCATATTGTAAAAATTGCCACCAAAAACTGTCAATGCGAAGTAATTGGAGCCACTGAAATGAACTTTAAAATCAGAGACATTAGCTCGAGCCTCACCGTCATAGTGGCCAATGAATTCCAGAAATACCTGTTGTTAGGTGTCTCCTGGCTTGGGGAACAAAATACAGTGATCAAACTTGCAAAAAAAAGGCTTCATTTCGGGACACGAAAACACTGACCATGAATCAAATCGAGGCAAAAATCCTAAAAGCGCACAACTCGGTAGAGTTGAACACTTTTAAACACGCAGTTCCCGAACAATACACGGCGGTCGTATAATGCATGTTAGATTACAGATAGGACGTGATTGCCAGCGCAGAGTTACTCAGGCATACCAATGTTGCTGAAAACTATGAGATGGTATACATCTTTCTCAATGTGTATGGGCAAAAGCAATTAAAAATTATCAACAAATAAATTGATGAGATGATAGCTGACAGAATCATTGAGCCCACATGAAGCATATACAATGCTGCCATCACCCTGGCGCAAAAAAATCTTCTAGCCCCTATACAAAATGACTCAAAATACTTCACCACCAGTTCTGAACATTCAGAGCTCCCTCAGTTTACTGGGGAGCACCAAAATTCTCACCACCATCGACATACACAGTAGTTACTGGCAGGTACCAGTCAAACAAATGTATCGACACAAACCAGTGTTCACTGCATCCGACGAATGCCAGTTCCAGTTTTGCACAATGCAGTTTGGGCTGAAATGTGCTCCAGCAACATTCGAAAGCATGATGACCTGCATGCTAGATGGCATCACCGACGACTTAGCCATGATGAATCTAGATGATGTAATCATTTGTTCTCGAACCTGGGAAGAATGCATTTAACACCTGGCAATATTGTTCGAGCGACTGGATATCAATGGGTTAATGTGCACCGACCACAAATGCAGGATCGGTCAAGGAACCCTCAAGTACCTGGGACATACTGTTGACGAAGTTCTAAACTGCCCCAGAAACAAACATTAGCACCTTATTCAAAATTACTCAAAACATTGCACATACAAACAATATTACACAAGTTCTTGGAACTCATCAATTGACTACGACAATACATTAAAGGATTCACACTCATTACCACTTCACTTACAGGCATGCTCTCAGTCAATCGCAAGTATCAGTGGACCCTGACAAGCAAAGTGCATTCGACGAGGTCAAGCACCAGTTTACCCAGTGCACTTCTCCCACTCGAGTCAGCCCCAATAAACATCTGTACCTGCAGACGGACACAAGCCTCGACAGCCTTGGTGCCATATCGTTCCAATATGATGTTAACGAGAGAGAATGATAGCCATTATCTGGGTCATCAAACAGTACCAGCCATACATTAAATATCGACAATACACTTTGCAGATAGATAACATATGTTTGGTCTTGTTACACAAGATGAGGGAAATTAACATATTAGTCAATGCTACTACAGGTGTACGATTTTAACATGGAACATGTCCCGGGCGCGGAAAACGAATTAGCCGACTCTCTGTGACATGCCCCCAGCAAAAACCTCGTGTGAGACGAGGAAAGTGAGACACAGTGTCGCCACCGACAGCCAAAGGAAACTGCAAAAGCTGATGGTTCACGATGCCTCGCCCGTCCGCACAAACAGCTGATGAAATCTACCAAGTAGTACTGCAGGCAGAACAGGCCTGTGAGGAAACTGTGGGAACAACAGTGCAGTGTAACAAGTAACACAATTCTAGCTGGTGCATGGTCGGCAACAGCTTAGAAACTAGGTTGACACAAGGCGACAAACAATGGTGTGTTTTTTCGTCGCCAAATGTACAGAGCACTGTAATCAGCTACTACCATGACAACCAATTGGCAGGACACTCAGACATCACTCAAACTGTACATAATATTCTGCCAATGTACGGATGGACTTGCATGATGAGCCAAGTCTGGGCCTATGTATGCGCACATCACCGATGTAACCTATACAAAACACACCGAACTGATGGAACAACACAGTAGCGACAGTGACTGCCATTGCAACCGTCCAACGATGTCGCACTAGACTTGATGGGACCGTATCTGTGGTCGGACGATGGGAATTTGTTTCTGTTGGTAATCACTGACTTGTTCAGCAGGTGGATCGAAGCCTTCCCGCTGCCTTCTGCGTGGACCACCAACATTTCCAAGGTACTTGTCACGGAGTTCTTTCAGTACTGGGGATTCCTGCAATGCCTACTCACAGATAACGGTGTGCATATCACAGGCAGGAAGTGGCGAAAGTGTTGCACCACCTGGCAGGTACAGCACCATACGACCGATCAGTACCATCCATGTGCTCAGGTTCGGAGTCAAGGGTGACTCCACCTTATGGGCGAGGCATGTTCCGGAAGCCTTGTTACGACTAAGGAACTGGAGGAACGAACCCACTGGACAGTCACCTGCAGAACTGCCCCATGGCCGTAACCTCACACTGCTGGGCAGCTTTGAGATGTGCCACGACGAACCGCCACCGGACCAAGGCAGTGCTCAGGACGAGCGGGAGGTACATTTCGCCAAAGCAATGTGCACCAGGCCATGTATGTGCAACAGCGGCTACCAGGAACACAGTGCCTGCTGCGCGATACCTACCCCGGGACCCTGGTGTACATGAGGGAACATCCTCTGTCGAAGGTCGACAAAAATTTTTGCACAGGCCTGGCAAAAAGGTGGAGCGGACCACATCGTGTGTTAAAATGCCTCAGTGCCACATCGTACATAGTCCAGGCGAATCCGAGACTACAAATCAAAGTCCACCACAGCGATCTATGGGAAACAGGGCTCGAAGCCAGCACCGAACAAGCCATGTCATTGTCAATGAAAGCTAAGCACCAGCAAGGAACATCCTGTTGTGATATCATACAGTACGAGGCCAGTGATGGTGCACTAACGTTCAGCAACCAAGTGCTCTACTGGCCGTTAGGAACTCCGAACTATGTTAATGTGTCAACCTGGGAAGCCATCGATACAAATGCAAGCACAACTGACCCCATATCGCCTACACAGCATACAAAGGACAGTAATAATTGGGTACACCATGTCAACATTACGCAACACACACACCACATGGCTAAATCCAGACCTAAGAGCGTGTCGACACAGGATGAGGGAATGTCGCCACAGATCAACACTCCGAGGCCTAAGATGCCGTCCAAGGGATCACGCGCATGACGCACACCAGCTTGTCACGATAGCATACCTCACGACCATTCGGCACTTAGGAAGAGCCCAATGCGGCCCACAACAACGGATCAGACAATGTCATTGCCACCTGGGACACGCAACCCGTCTCTCCAAGGACCATGAGAGCGGCATGCAGCAGCAAGTCACCATGGCAGACAACATGCTGAGATGGCACTAGCCACACTGGCATGACTGGGGGCAACTGCTGAGCACCTGGACGGCCTTCTATCCAACCCAGCAACGTCAATAATACTCGACGACCGCAGCACATGAGACATCTACCTGTCAGGTACAGAGGTTAGGACGCACATCCTTGTGGTATGCTGCATGGTTAGGACCCTGCTCCCTCAATGCCCATGTCACCACCAGCTGCCTCCAACACCCATCGGCGGGCATGCCGTCTGCGGCTGCACATATGGGGGCCATACGGTTGCGACGAGGACCAAGGACATTGAACAAGGGGCTTCCGAGGAGGGGTCATTGGCATGGCTCACCCACCGGTGGCCATTTAACCCCTTGTCATGTGACCCATCCGTGTCATCACCTACATCTTTCCAAGTATCCACAGGAATCATCCCAATAATCCAGTTACTACACCAGACCAATACTAGTGTTATAGTACCCTTAAGCAATCACTCTGACATAACACTGTGATGGTGTCGAAGAATATCGGCCATTGGTCGACTAGCTGGGGACTGCTTAGGAGCGGAGTTGTTGTCGACACAAGCTGGACATATATTTCGTGATAATAGTGTTTAGGGTGGTAAGAGATGGCTAAAATATTAAGTGTGCATTCGTAGTGTGCACCCTCAATATGGACTTGTAGTTATAAGGTGTATTGGTTTGAACAAAAATAGATGTGCAACAGTACATGTTGCCCTAGGTCATGGGACATTCAGTGCCAACTTGACAAACTCAAATTGTCTACACTGCATTGACGAGTATGCTTAACATGAAAATAAGTCGCAAATCGTGAAGTTAATTAAGCCTAGAGACTGGCTGGAGGGCATGTAATTTCACTAACACTTCCACTGAACAACATTTTAGCCAAGTGTAACTGTATGTTGTCTTTGTCACTGTAAATAAATTTTATCTCGAATATTGTGCGCATGTTGAAAGGTTAGCCTTCTTGCTTGCTCCCATGGATCGCCAGCTGGAACAGCCACACAAGTGAGTATTTACTTGAGTCCTTCGAGGTGTGAGGGGGACCTGTAGCATCCCTACCAGCATAACTTATGTGTCTCTCAACTTTTCACTGGACGATTAGTGTGCGAGGAGTTCGCTACGCTGCCACCCACACCCCTCCCCGAGTCCTGAGGTTACAAGATTCCCATATCTGCACTGGCAAAATTTTCACAACTAAATTGATGGACTTGCACCCTCTACGCCAATTACATACCACATTGCGTTGACATGTGCCGAGCACACCCTCTGGCATAGCCCGTCTGTCGCACTGTATCTGTGCCACCCTCACCCCCTCCATGGACACTGTGCCGTGTGAGAGCGTGTGTGTGGGTGTATGTATGTGTGTAACCCCTCTGAGTGTGCCAGTTGTGTCCAGTGTATTTCTTAATTAATTGGAGTCATCAGTACTTATAGCAACCGTCTTGTGTTATATATGTATTCGTTTTAGTAAGACATGAGTTTTTGAAAGCACCCTTATACGAGGGGCACTATGAACGCACCACATATCATAAATATTGTTGCGTGCCATGATCCTGGAGGCCAGTGGTCGGCGGCTGTTTCGTAACACCTTGAGGGCTGGCCGATGACTCAAAGCCCGGGTGGCTCATAGTGGGAAACCCGCCTAACCTACGTCATAGATACCTGTCCCAACTGCGTCTTAACCCTTCGAGGGCGGCCGACGTGACAGCCAGAACGTCCGAAACATGAT
>PNEQ01092024.1:0-49135 GCA_003012365.1 Medauroidea extradentata
GTGGATTTCTAACGCCGTGGGGCGTTTCGCGAATGTAATACGGAGCGTATTTACACGCATGTTGAGACTTATTGAACAGACTTATAGAAAAGACTAATACAACTTACGCGTACACGCGCGCGGAGTGGCCCGTTTGCCACTCGAGGATTAGCACACCGCTACGCGATGTGCACCCGACAAGCTCTGCCACTCTACTACCCACCAACTGAGCTACGAGTGCTTGTATGATAATAGGATTGTTATTTGTATAAGAATAGTTAGGCCTAATATTAAATTACGATTGTACTGCTTTATTTTCAAACATTTTTGTCTTCTGTCTGCGAAAATGTAAACTACGTCACATAATATTACCAAATTATTGCCGTGCACCGCAGCACAAAGAACGAGACGTGCAGCTGCGGTGTTTTTCAAGTTTATAGCATTTTCCGTTGTGATCGATCGAATAAACCACATTGAAATTGTTATAGCTAAAATGAAGATACTTTAATAATGCTGATTAACAGTTTAGACATCCTACTTGTCGCACAAGCTTATACTTTGAAAGTTGAGGTATACAGTGTTCGCCATCTTGTCGCTCACGCACGCCAGCCTGCCATCTTCCGCAAGTCAACCAAATGGATTTACTTTCGTCAACAAAATCATTTAGTCCATCGAAAAAATTTTTTTCGTTCAAAGCACATCACTTATAACTAATAATATTATTTTGTTGACAAGCTGTAACAAGTTGTTTGTTTACACAAAATATTTATTCGACGTCCTTTAGTAACCAAATATACGTTTGGCGCAAACAAAGTGCGTTTAAATGGATAATTTGGTCGAGGGAAATAAATAAATTTGTTTGGAGGACTCCAAGTTTGGTTTTACCAACAAAATATTGTTTAGATGAAGCAAACATCACCCAGACAAATATATTTAGTATAATGAAACAATTCTTTCTCTCGGTGTACCTAATTACCAGTCATAGTGCATTGATTATACCACACTGAAAAGGAGTACATTTGAGGTCCCTGTAAATAATAATTTTTAAATATTATTTTAAGCAAGACAGTCTTCGAACCACCAAGCGGCGAAGTTCGCCCGTATCAAATGAGCTGCCACATAATTTGACGTCTGTACTACTGTTTAGTCTGTAACACGGCCGTAGAAGAATAGGTCTGGACACTCGCCTGGATACTTGACCCCCTTGTTGTTTGGCTGCAGTTCGCCAAGTTACCGATAATGCTGTACGTCTTTGGCGCTGCAATCGAGGCGGGCATGCTCAAACTCCGCCCACTTCCCTCCAACTAAGATAAACAATTTATCAAAACGTATTTTTTTAATCAATTTATGAAATACTTTATTCTCTCACAATCCTAAAGAATGGCTCCAGCAATCTTTATTTACTTTATAATGTAAACTTTGAAATGTACACTGGAAAAAAGTGGGCGGAGTTTGAACCCGACCGCTGTGATTGCAGCGCCAAAGAGACACCACCACACTCTCGGTAACTTGGTGAACTGCAGCCAAACAACAAGGGGGTCAAGCGAAATACATTGGTAGATAGGCGAGTGTCCAGACCTGTTCTTCTACGACCGTGGTCTGTAGCCATTTAGCCATTAACCATGGAACAGAGCTGTAGATGTGCACATCAATTGGGCCATGAACTTTTCGCGGAAATAATTTTGCTCCAATTTGTTTAAAAACTTCCAGTCGCTGACAATCGAGCAGAACTGCAGATGTGCTCGTAAGGCACTGAACCTAACTGAGGCATAATTGTTTCGCGACAAGTATGTCTCTACACATGAGGTTTCTAATCAAGCTGGTGTTAAATTCTTCTCGCGAAAACCAGGGGTCTAGGGGCCTGATACTGTCAAAAAGTGTAATTCTTATGCGAGATGGACTATATTTGCCTCGTTGCAGCGCAGCGCAGGTGTATCACTTGCTCCTCTACTCACAATGGGGACTAAATAAACCACATATTTTTTAGCTACACATGTGCGAAACAAAGCAAATGGACGTGTGCAGAAGTATTTGATAGGTATATATGCACAACCATTTTGTACCCATCACTTGACGTATTGCTAAGGACCTGAAAATGTATCGTTATATTTTAGGTACACGCTAGACTTCTAACAACTGTGGCACTCCCCTATGTGACCCTTGACTTACTTGACAACTTCTGAACTTCTCTGAGACAGTAGTAAAGAAACAACTAAACACAGACCCAATAATGTGGCATCACTGCCACACAGCAGCCAATGAGAAGCTGATATATGCTTGAGTACACTAGTTTTCTTGGAGGCTAGCATACAGTTAAGTGAACCTACGAAATTGTCCTGTCTCTAGAGGGGTCCCTACGTACGCGTTCTTCTCCTCAGGGTAGAAACTACACTCATGTTGTTTCGGTATGCCGGAAGTGTTAATCCGGCAATGCGCAAACCGTCTGTGGTGAAGCCATAATGAATCGATAAAGGGAGGAAAGGGAAGTACCGTAACCTAGTTTAAAAAACTAGGTTGCGGCATGGAGAGAACTTTTTGATCGATGGCAATGATGGGGCAGTGGAATGGAAACAGCCACGCACAACCGCTTCGGAGCGACCTGTTAGGGGCCGCTAAACAAAGGACGTTAACGGTCTCATCCAGACACGTGTATCGTATCAGCTATTCCAGTTCTCTTCTAATCTGTGAACAGGTTTACCCGTCTCGTTAGCCGGTATTATTTCTGAAACAACACTCGTTACATTGCACTTTTCTGAGTAAGCATACGGTAACGTGGGGAAGTTTGATGCAGGGAAAAATTCTGCCGCTAGTTGCGCTGCTGTCAATAACGGGTCTAATAAAATACCAGACCGTAGTAAAATTAAATTTAACTAGACTTGGCAAAGAGAGGACTCATTTAATTTAATTTTAATGTTAAAAACAATCCAATTTTGCCTTTCATATTATCGCCTTTACGTAACATAAAATTCAGGAAAGCTCTGTGCTTGGTCAGTTTACAGCTCTTACTACCAATACCAGCGCTCAAGTGGCAGAAATTGATCCTGTTAGAATTTATTGGTTTGTGAACGTATGCCATTGCTCATGTTTTGCTGATCAAACTTGTGCTGAGTGATAAAGTACAAAAAGAGCAAATAAAACATACACAAAACCAGAAAAAAAAATAATCCCAGAGGAATTCTGTCAGTTATTTTAATATTAGACAACAAAGAATTCTAAAGGTAGAATTCAGTCGAATGTATTCGCATCTTGGTGTTCCGACCAGCTATGTGTTAACCTGAAGACGGGAATACATCGCACTTCGCGAAATGTTGCATTTTTTCGTTGTTTTTAACTTCTGTTGTCTCTTGTCTTTTGTTTGTTGTCCACTGTTCACTGTTTTTTGTATGCTTCAATCTTTTTCTTATTGGAAACATCGTTCTATTTGCGGCTGTCGTTTGTGTCTGGGTGTTGTGTCGATATTCGACTGTATTCTACCTTGAGAATTATTTGTTGTCTAATATAAAAAACTGACTGAATTTCTCTGCGATTGCTTTTTTTTTCTGTTTTTTCTGTGACACGCTATACATCAGTTGGTGAAGGATGTGTAGAGACATGCAAAATTCGCGTTATTTTCTGATAGCTAACTAGACGCCAAGTGACTGTAGGCTCGTTCGACGTCTCTCGGTGGCCGATATTACCGTGACTTGCCGTGGAGAATGCTTACAAGAGGCCAATCTCTGTAAAGACGTAACACACGTAAATTACAACACACATAAATTCGTGGCTAATTGAATCGCAGACTATGCACTGGTATGTATAGAAAAGTGAAGTTTAGTCTGCTACCAAATTATAAGGCGAATTTTGCATGTCTTTAAGGATGTGTTCGTGTGTGCGAGGCGAACAGAAAAGGCGCTATGAGCAACGCCAGCCGACACGTGCTATTGTGATATCGCCTCAACGTTCTAACTCGTAAACGCGCGCGCAGAGTTCCCGCCGTAATGTTTTCACTGTGAGACTTTAAGCGGTGACTATTATTTTGTTCAACCCATCACAGTAGCAAATTCTAGTGTCGTTGTAGACCTCAATTTCGAACGAATCCGGTACACATATGCTGAGAAACAACCGTCTGCAAGAACGGATTTCAGCCAAGTTTGAGTGCTTCATAATAATGCTTGCAATGTGCGTGGTATCTTAAGTCATTTTTGAAAGTAGTCTAAAGAGTGTATTCTTTTAGTGCATAAGCATTTTGGTGGACGCACGTTTACTGCTATCTGAGGAAAAATGTAACTCCGAGTACGCTGCTCGCTTTTGAAGCGCCGGACAGGCAGCCGCCTTAACTCCAACAGTTTAGACGCTTTTCAAATTAATTACGTAAGTATTGGGGCTTAATGTCTCTTTGACATTGTGACATTTAGAAACGGAACCATTGGCGCTGACAGACAGCCAACGGAAAAGGAATCGGCCATAACCTGTGCTAAGTAGCCACATCAATAATCGCCTAACGTGATTTCGGGAATCTGTGGAAAACCGGAATTATTACAGCCCTTTCGGGAATTGTACACAGAGAAAAAGGTTTGGTTGAGTCAACCGTATATATGTTCGTATATGGCGAAACAATCGTGTAAACGTTGAATCAACCAAATATATGGTTGCCTGGCTGGTTTTGTTACATCAACAGGAAGGTTTAGTCACGTTGAACATATATTTTTCTAGACCAACAAAACCGATTTTTTACGTTTTTCACAGATTTTTCAGCCAACAAAAATTTTGTTGGGTAAAATATATTTTCGTTTCGCCATATACAAACTTATGTATGTAGTAAACAATTTTATCTATGTATGCGTGTCATCTAGATAGGTACTTTGTTCTGGAGAGGCGCTGGAAACAGAAGAGCCAGAGGAAACGGGAGCCTCCCGAGAAAACCCGCCGACCAGCGGCATCGTCCGGCACGATTCCCACATGCGAAACTCCAGGGTCCCACCCCGCCGGGAAACGAACACAACGCGCCTTGGAGGGAGGCGAGTGCTCTATCCACTACACTATCCGCTGCGCCAACGGCAGCCCCCGTCTATGTTTCCAGCGACGGCGTACGTGTAAGCCTACTGGTTTGTTTATGTGAACGAGGAATGACATCAAGGGCGATGTTCACTCTAAATCTGAATTAGTGACTATCCACTGATTCACGCCGATGGATGGAGCAATTTCAACAAATTGAATCGGTGAGAAACCAATGTGAAATCGGTGACTATTCACTTATTCCGATAAAGAGTGCCAACATTCCACAAGTTAATTTGTGAATTTGCACAGATTTTGCAGTAATTTTACATTGATTCAATAAGTGGAAACTGTTATTTGAAAACCACTGGATAAAACTGTGGATAATTCACTTGTGAGATGTTGGCACTCTTAAAGGAAGTCAGTGAATATTTACTAATTAAACAGTTACTATTTTCACTGATTCAAATTGTTGAAACTGTTCCATTCTTTCAGCGTGAATCCGTGTATATTCACTAATTCAGATTTAGAGTGTTGACAATCTCGCCTCTTCCGCTAGTACTGAGACAGCGTGCATTGGTAACGTATATCACTAGCCTGACTGACACTTCAGTGATGACCAAATATTTTTATTGTCGAATCGTTTTAAATAAAGTTCATTGCATGTTTCTATTGCAGTTTCTCACCGAGTAACAGGTTGAAAAGGCGGTTTTAAAGCCATTTAGATAACCTCATAATTGAATTTTCTAATTGACGTAATGTTTTGAAACTACCTTTCCATCTTCGTTTGAAGTGTATTTTCTTTTCGTACGTTTACACAATGGGCACATGTGAAATAGTTTTACTAAAACAAAACTTATTTACGAACATACTGCAACGCATTTTAAACGCGTGGCAGGCTGCGCCCCTAACAATGCTACTTACGTTTGATTTATTCTTAACTGTTCCCACAGTCACGGCAGTTAAAAAAAAAAAAACTGAGATCTAAACGTCACCGATAAAGTTCACATTTATCTCAGATAAAATATCGTGCATTTGTGTATCTTGAGCTAGATCGGGGTCGAGAATCAAGGTCTAGAAGAAAGCAGTTAGTGGAAAATATAGCGAGATCGTCGGCGACTGTCCGTCTCGTCTGACCTATTCTTCTTCTCCACATTGATCCAGACAGTTTAACGAATAGCCAGTATGGTGCAGTGTGTTAGTTCTTGGCCTTGCGTTTTGTTCTGATTGTAGGTTCACCTCTCCCACCTAACCCTTTCCTATTTTCCGTTAGAATCGAGCTGAGAGTTGCCAAAACAAGTAATCTGGTTAAGTATAAGATTTACTTACATTGTTTATTGCAAAGTGGATTTTGTTTTAAAATGTTTAAGAAGTTTACCTAACGTTTTAGTGAAGTTTTTCAATTCACTGCAGTGGTAGTTGAGGGTTCGTTTTAAGCCTCTGCCAAAGCTGTTTGAGGTCACGTAATATACCCAATAAACATGGTTTTGTTTGTTTCCGTTTACAGTTCGTAACAAATGCTTCTAAATCCGGGACGTACTATTTAATTATGAGTCCGAAGATTTCATATTTGACAACCACATTATAATTTCCTGGTACTTTTTAATCTTTTCAAGTAATATGCTAAGAACATGTAATATTTTTTTCTAATCACTTGTGTTTCAAAATTTTTGAATGTATTACATCATATTTCTTATCCACAGTTTTCTTGTGAAACAAAGATACATTTATGTCTTATAAATTGCTCACCGTAAAAAGAGGGTATCTGCCTCAGAATAAAAAGCAAACAAGAAATAAGATTTTAAGCTGTACTAATGATGTATGTCGCTGTAATAAACAGATGAGTTCCGATCACGCGAATCCTGGGCTAAGTTGGAGACGAAAATATTAGTGGCAAAATGTACATTTTAAGAATGTGTGTGTATGTGTGTATATATATGTATATATGTATACACACATTCTTGCACGCACACTCAATTTCAGGTTGGGTTAATTCTAGTACAGGTTAGATAGAACAATGTTATTAGTCTGACGAGGGTTTATTTCCGCCGACATTTGCGCTGACATCGGCAAGGAGGCAAATTTATGCTAGCGTTAATGGAAAGAACTTTGTTATTCGGCAAAATTCTGCTTTGCACTCGGAAGGTCTCCCCACGAGCGCCAGCATAAATTTGACTCCTTGCCGATACCAGCGCAACTTTCGGCGGAAGTATTTCCTTCCCGAACTCGTCCATTAGAAATTTGATTATCCTTGTAAAGTGTAGATGAATTAACCTTATCTCAGACCATCAATGTCCGTCATATTTCTCTGGGCCGAAAGTCTTGTGTTTGTGGATGCTCAACTGCGGTTATCCTCCCCATCGAGATCTTACACTGAAACCAATTTCATCGTGTTTCTTTGCGTTTGGACAGAGGACGCCGAAGTCCTTTACTGCTAGATTTTTTTTTGAAATTATATTCTAGGTGCAGGAAGATTGGTTACAACGAAATAGCGCCGTATTTTGAACAGTTAGTTCATGCCTGCTGTTCGTCGCTTTATAGTTGTGGAAAGAGCCCGAGGAAGGAAAGAAAAAATGAGTGTAAGTGGCGTTGTTACACCCCGGAGACACCCGGTAGCTTCTTCTTTTTTTGAGAGTTATCTGCCGTTTCTGCTTTTGCTGTGCGTTATTTTTCATTTTCACTTCTCCCTACTCTCAGTTTCTCCCTGGACGTCAGAGACAGACGCCTCTTGGCCGAGAAGAATGGGATTCGTATCTGTAGTCCACGAACAGCCACTCTGGACGTGCAGTTAACTTTATACTTGTGTTTACATTGTGGTGTGTCGTCAATCGTGTAGCGTCGTCTTTCAATATGTCGGCTGTTCCTGAAGTCTCCATTTAGCCCTTGGTGTATATTACCATATTTTTCAGGAGAGCAGTTTGAAGAGTATGAGTGACTAGTTAATTCAGCTGTTTATCACCAACAATTGTGCTTTTTTTTTATATACAATACGGACGTTGTGTTGTGTGCCACTACAAGGTACTTAAAACAGTGTTAATGTTTATGTTGAAAAGTCCATTTTGAGAAAAACTGGACATAGTGTCTTATGCTTCCGAGATACAGAAATGTACCTACTCTTCTGTTCAGGTTGCCCGTCTATACCACGCGATTAAAATACGTTACAGTATATTCGTAAATACGTTTTTTTACGAAACTATTCCACGTGTGCCCGTTGTGTCGATGTGCGAAAATAATACACTAAAACGATGGAGAAAATGTAGTTTCGGAACATCACCATTACGTCAATTAGAGAAAAATATTTCGGAGCCCCTCAAAACGGCTAAAATGCCTTTTCCAACCTGTATTAATATGAAAAACTAGTCACGGGATTTCCGTGAAACTACTCTACGAACATACAGTGGACTTTGCTTAGTATTTTTCACCAGTAAAATACGGGGTCACCACTGAGAGTGTCAGTCAGGCGAGTGATCTATGATACCACTGCACGTCGTTTCAGTGTCTTGTGGTACAGGCGATACCTCACCAGATGAGCCGGTCAACATCGCCCTTGGTGCCGTGCCTCACTCACACACACGCTAGTCCAGTAGGCTGGCACCCTAAATTTCTAATGCGCCATGACGTATTTTTGGGTCGAGCTCCTGCTTCCCCATCAGAAAAAAAAGTATAGGAATGTGTCACCTGGTGCTACATTGCCCATTGGTTGTCTAAATCTTCCGGTTGTCACAGAACTATGCTGGAGCACTTACAGAAAGTATTCTATGTTCGACCGGAATGCGCTGTGAATTCATATTACGGCACGTTCTGTTTGTGGTGGCCGTTGGTCATGTGATGCCGACGCCAGTCACAGGAGAACCCGGGAATCGAACGTCGGGGATTCCCCTCCGCGTAGGGTGGCTCCCCCCACCGCCGCCCTCCCCTCTTCCTCTAATACCTCTTTGCGAACGTTGTCTAGCCCCCGCCCGTTGGGCGTTTCCTCCAGGCGCCGTGGCGCCGCCGTGGATAGCGCCCCTGGTGAACGGCGCGCAGGATTGCGAGGGTTTCTGAAGCTCTAATCGTACAGGAGACGAATCACTCTTCAAACTTCTTGAATAAAGAACATATCTGGATGTATCTGATCGTTAAGAGGAAACGGCAGTTTTATAATAAAAGTCCTCGGACGATGTTATATCGTGTCACCCATTTTATTTGTTACGTCAAACCTCTTAAGTTGTTCGTATTGCATTTATTTACAAATAGAACTCACTCTTGGAACTACGCTCGTATAATTTTGAATTCAACACGCTTGTTAGAATCATGATTTTCGGGCTTCTCAGAATTGCTCTTTCTTTCCTTTTTTTTTTATAGTAAATACCAACTGACTTCGTAAGGAGTAAAACGAAAAACGATAAGCAAGTGCTTGCCTTCCTACTATCCAAAAATAAAATTTTAGTGTCACCATGTAAAGTCTCGTAAGAAAAGGACTACAAGGAAAACCTTGTACGCCAGTTTGGCGCACTGTGAATAGAAGCGATATGAATGTCGTAGAACGTGGTACTATGGCTCTTATCACTCCGATGTTCCCACGCGTCAAACGCGTATATTTGAAACCGGTATTCATTTCTCTTGAAAATGCCGCCTAGCTGCGCGTTAGGGGCTCGGAAGTGACGGAGTTATAGGGTCTACCTTGGAAGCGCGCATTGCCACTACGAGCCAGGCGCTGAAGTAGCGTGCAAAGTTCCTGTCAGACAACTTTTACTATGGACCATATAATTGTATTGGTGGACTGAAAGAAAGGTATTGTTATAGGAACCATACTTGTGTTAAAATAAGGACAAAAGTCCGGTTTGTTTGTTACTAATATCTGGGGTGTACCTATAGCACTCAAGTAACTATATGTTCCGTAAAAGAAATACGTACTTTGCTCCGTATATAGAATAGCTTGTTACTTTTACGAACTATGCGAGTAGTACCCATTAGCAAACCGTATTGCTGTCCCTATTTTAACAGAAGTATGGTACCTACAACAATTACTTTTCTTTCAGTGTGGAAAGTCTGTAGCAATGCTTAGTACACGTTTCTGTTTTTCACGTACATCCTGATAGTACATTTTGAAGTACGCCAGTATGAAATGACTGGTCTTTGCAATGTTTGGGAGGAGGGGTTTTAGAAACAGTTTAAGATGAGCATGGTGTCTTAACAATGACATTGCGTCCTTCTCCGAAGTGTGTTTTCTTTCGTACATTGGCGCAATCGGCACTTGTGGAATAGTTGAATAAAAAAGCGTTTTTACGAAAACTTGACAATGCATTAGACGCGCATGGTAGTTGGCGCCCTTATATAACATGAGAAATATTCGCGCCTGAAAAATGCTATGACCGTCTCCCCTCCCCTCCATTATGAGGCATTTTTCTTCGTTGTGACGTGGATAAAAATAAACCCCCTCCATGATGAGGCATTTTTCTTCACTGTGACGTGCATAAAAATAAACACTAAACTTAACCTTTTGAAATCTCTACTTACCCCGTTCCAAAGCTTGTAACACACTCATATGGTGGTGCAATGTGTTATGTGGTGACAAAAAATCTTCGTGACACAAAACATTAAACCAATATTAGTCTACACTTTATGGAACATGGCAAGGATTTTCGAAAAGTTACTTTTACCGCGAACGACCACGTGCCTGCTTCATGCATACAGTAGTACTGTAATTGGCATACATTCCTTTTTCGTTGCAAGTATATTGAAGGGCTCATATTTTAATATGAAACTGTATTTACTTATACGTAGCCAACAAAACATTTTAAAAACTTTCCGCTGCTGCAACATAACGCGGGGTTGTCAGCCATCTTGTGCGCAATGCTTGTTGACGTTTAACGAGCCAATCACAGCAAGGCATACAGATTGTTGAACCTTTAACACCTTTTCAGTTTGAATAGGAAGCAACAACGATATGAACTACTTCAGACACCGTGTGACCACACGTACGGCTGATCAAGTTTAATTTCAACTAGTTACGAGGCCCGTGTAACCGCGACCTACGAGGCAAGGAACTAGTTCTCAGCAACACAACTGTAACCTGCTCAAAGTGTATAGTCGGGTGTCATACTGCTAGCCTTGGAACACGTCCACGCTTTGTCATTGATATATATATATATTTTTTTTCTGGGACTGTTTGAGGAAACGAACTGATGTATTGAGACGGATTATTCACCACATAGGTTAACATATTTGGGAGTCGGCGGAGAAGATCCGACCGTAGGTTTAACACCCTTTGCGACGCTTCCGTGAACTGTGTATCGAATAAAGGTCATTTCCCAGTTTTCGAGCGGACTGTAGAGGTCGAAACTGTAGAATAACTTACTTTAAAGGTACCAAATATTTCACGCGTATTGCACTATTATAGCGAATTCAGAGATTTGACCTGACGCACATAACGGAATGTATTGGTTAGTTTTTTCACATTCGTGTTTTTTTTTTCTCGTAAACGAGGTGAATTTTCGTAGTATTAACCATATTAAATGCCCGAATATTATTGTCGCTCATTTTCTTTGTATGCAATAGCTTGAAAATGGCCGAAAGAAATTCATTTAGAGCAGAATGTAAATCCTCAGTTGCAGACAGATACAGTCCATAACGGCTGCTATGGCAGGTATTTAAAGTGTTCTAACTGTCAGTAACTGAGCGAGGTGGCCGACGGTAACGTGTTGGACTCGTGTTCGGGAGGACCCGGGTTCGATCCCCGGCGCCGGCCATTCTGATTTCGGTTTTACGTGGTTTCCAGAAATCTCTCCAGGCGAATGCCTTAACAAAGGCCATGGCCGACTCCTCTCCCAGCTCCTGCCATTGTACTAAGTTGTGTGTCACCGTCTATAATGACCTCACTGTTGACGAGACGTAAAGCCCTCTTACCTTACCATCTAACTGGCACTTAAGTTAACTGAACCTGATTTAGTATACTAGAATATTATCCACCAAATAATTCACACCGTCCTAATTGAACTGTACAAAATTAATTTTACTAAAGCAGTAAGTTATAAATTTAAATAACGTTCCTGTTGCATGATAGTACGAAATCTATTATCGCGTAAGAATGGCATAATCGACTTGCACCATAGAGGTGGTTGCTTGAGGGACGTTGGTAGTATATACTATGAATGCTTGCGGGGCCGGGGGGTTGAAAATGAGGGAGGGGAAGGAGGTATAAACCCCTGTAGCGACGTGTTCCATTGACAACGGACATGCTCACCAGCCGCAGGGCTGACCCATTAGACACCGCCTCGAGCCCCAGGGTGCGCTAACATTACGACGCCCTATCTGCAACTTACCGGGGACTGCAGTTTTTTGTCATGTCAGTAAACACAGTCTTCCAGTTTGCACTTTTAGTTAATATTTTAATGTTTTAACAGTGTTTCGAAGTTTTTAAAAATATTTTAATATTTCAAGAAGAGTTTGACCCTTTAAAACTAATTAAAAAGTTTGAACTAAATTTTGTGTTTTACATTTATTTTGTAGTCTGTATACATATTATACGCGTGCTATGACTTTGGGATGTATGTTGAAAGATTAGAAGAGGAAAAAAGAAGAAAAAATCTTATACAGCAAGAATATACTATAAATTTAATAAGATGTATATGTATCTGTACGAGAGTTAGCAATATACTAGAAGGAGACAATTTTTTTTACATTTTTTGTTGACTTTTAGACATAACCTGGTGATCGAGCAATTTTAGTCACGCGACTGTGCAGATCAAACCAACCGCAGTAGGTTACGTAGTATAACCGCATATGTTGGTGTTATTCAAGTTGCGATAACACAATTTTAATTTTGCAACCGTACGCGTTGCACGACTGAGTGTTTATGGAAATGCAAACACGCCAGCGAAACCAAATAAGTTGGTCTATTGCTTTTTGAAATAGCGTGAATAAAGCTCACTTGCAAGTGCCTGTAGCTGCTGAGCCAACAGCATTTCACTTTACTGTCGCACTAACTCACTGACATTACTGCATGTAATGGGGTCAGTGCCCTTCTTCTAACCTCCCTTCCTGTGTTTTACTTCTCCGCCCTGATGAAACACGCGTTTTTACATCCACGTTATGTTTTGCTGTTACTGTTTCCAACACGAGGATCATACTACATGTATTCAATAATGTAATTAGAATTTTAATATTTGCCGTTTCTGCCAAATACTGCTATAGTTGTGAATTGCGTAGTTAATAATAAAGTTTACAGCAGATATGAACTTAGTTCGTGTTTGTTGTATCTACGTATTTATAATTATGTTGCTTGTTTTTTTTTTATAAGGCTTGAAATCTCAAAACGTCAATTACAAAAATATGAAAATAATTTTTTATGTGCGTAACATAGCTGACTGTGTATTTAGGAGACTTACGAATGCACGGATTGTAAATATACATTTTCTCGTGTGTTTATTAACTATAAAACGAATAAATTAATTAAAAAACAATTTGTCTGAATGACTGCATTCTATATACGTCAAGTATTCAAGGAGATATGAATGTACAGGTTTATTCATGAGGAGTTCGTGCTACCTATTGGACTGTTATTTAAGATACATTGATCGTACACAATTTAATCCAAGCGCTTAGTACCAAATGAACTTTAGTAACACCCCAAATAAATTTATAAATACTGGCGTCAATGGTTTTGAAAGACTTAACAACTCTCCGCGTAAAAGTATCTTTTTTTTTTCTCTGAGATCATAGAGTACATACACAGCACAAAATCTGTTAACTGCAGGATAGCCAAATAATAAAATTTGGCGCGTAGGTTCATTTCATTCTTTGTGCGTAAGTTTTACTTAAATAAATATGCCCCTTAATGTTTTAAGAAATGTTATTACATTAGATATGTATTTTTCCTGAATAACGCCAAGAATTAGCTCATATAAGTTTGTGACGTTTCGTTTCAGTGGCCTGCTTCCTTCCTACACAGTTAGTGCTCATGTGGCCTGATGGTTGGTGCTGCTTGCGGAATTTTGTCTCTCATCTTCACTTACAAAATATAGAATTGTTTCCTTGTGAGGTAGGCAGCAATCGGCTACTGTGCGCATCGCGAACTGCCGATCTACCAGGCGCAAGGGCTCGTTTGATAGCACAGTTTTAGAAACACAGGTCTAGATACTCGAATGTGTGTTAATGCTATAGAGCTGACCTCTTTATGACTGACAGCGCCACTAGGACAGTGGTGTTATAATATTGCAATATACCGTCATACTACTAGTGCCCCTAGCGGCTCCGACACGAACTTGTTACTTCTAGTTCCGTTTAAGCAGTGCTAAAACAACACGACTGTACCAGTGGCGCCAGGGGTCAGATTTAAACGTCAATGCCCAGGCATATACAGTTGTCTCTCTGGATCCAGGACTGGGTGTGTGTTTTCCCCTCATCGCCATACTGTGGAGGACAATGTAGAATCACCGCAGAATAGCCTTGCCTAGCAGTATTGCCGCTGTTAGAGGAGTAGAAATCCCATGCTCCATATGCACAAGTCCCATTTCAGTACTTAAAATCCCACAGTTGAAGACAAAATTGTAATATTGTCTGTAGACAGCATTATTTTTAAATTGACCGTTAATTTGTACAGTGTCTTGGATGGGTTGTTTATTTGTATGTTTCCAGCGTCTTGTGCTCCTAACCTTTGGAACAAACCCGTATGACAAGAAACACACCCAAAGAGTTTAAATAAACAAATCTCTAAGTAACTTACAAAAATGTATACGCATTCAAAAACACATATTAACGTAATACGCAACGCAACAGTGCTAAAAACACTTAGCAGATACTGTGAAGCTCATAATAGCTTATCAAATAAGGTTGTGAATAAAAGCCCTATAACTTTAACATTTACAATAAAGAATCACTTTGTCCAATAATTAAATATTATGTTTATCAAGAAGTTACCAGCATAACTAATAAGCTTACTTTCCTCAAAGTGAGTGCAGTTTAACCCTGAAAGATAAAATCATTAGCGTTATGTAGGAATATAGATAATTAATATTGATTTAAAAGTATGATACACGAATCATGCTACAGATAATTCAGCTTGCTGAGTAATATGCGAGTACCTAGTTTAATAAAACTAGAAAAAAACCTGAGATATCATAAAGGAAACATTTAGACGCCGTTTTCAAAATATTGCGAAAGGATGAACGAGGTACGAAAAAGTCAGGTCGTCATTGTTATGTAGCATGTATACCAGTCGGATAAAATTTCCGAAAATATTTCATCAGATATGACATATTATTAAAAAATTATCAAAATAGCTACCATTTTAAATTATGAACGCAGAATGAACGAAACACACGAAAGTAGAATCAACTTTGTATGCAGTATACGTGTACCAAGTTTGATAAAATTCAGAAAAGTATTTCTTGAGATATGTATTACGAAACTAAAATTATGAAATTGGTCGCAATTTTTAATATGATCACAAGGTGAAAAAAAAAACAAAATTCAAGTTAGTTTTGTATGCAGTATGTGTGTACAAAGTTTGATGAAATTCGGTCCACTGGTTCAACAGTTTTTAGCGGGGACACACACAGGCAGGAAATGTGATCTTATAAGCCTACATACTCCTTCGGAAAGTTGGCTAAATAATCCCACGAAATGGGACAAATCCCACGACATGGCAACGCTGTCGCCTAGTCTACCTCGGAGGGCGTCGCAGTCTGCATCACCCCGCGCCCACCACTGTTCTTAACCTGTCTACGGGCAGAACACACATCATATATACATGTCTACATAAACGGATGAAACAAAATCTTGCAGGTATTTAGGTCATGAGCTTTTTTTTCTGAGGCTTGTATTTAATCCATGAGAAATTGTTTGGTTAAATTGATTTGAAATTAATTTCTGACCAACATATTCCGTCTTGACGTTGTTCGGTTCTTTGTGTGTGAAGGCCATGGTCCTTCAATTATTCCAATCAATTGAAAATAACTCAAATATTTTGTAACGAAATCCTTTGAAAAAATTGGAGACTGTTTACAGTCATACGATACACAATTTTACCACAGCGTTTTTTTTTTATAATAATGTACCGTTTGCTAACAAAAAAAAAAATATTTTGCTTCATTTTGGCATATTTTGAGCACAAAATATGTGACATTTCAGTGGCAAAAATCTAAAAATCCATTTGGTGTATTGCAAAAACTGTAAGAATGAATTTTTGATGTATGTGTTAACTTGCGTAAAAAATATTTTAGAATCTACTGCAAAACTAAATAGCGGGGCCTGAAGGCACAGCCTTGTGTGTATGTGTTTTTGTTTGGGAACATAGTAAGCACGTTCATGGGAAACTAAACATATATAATACGTTACAACAACGCAGTTCTTAATTTAAATTATTTCCTTACGTACACTGTGAAGAAAGAAGCTTAATCAGATTTTTTTCCCGGCACTAAAAAAGTGCCTTGGAAGCCTGCGGGGTAGGACTTTGAAGTCCTTATCAGAGCTAGTACATATGATAAACTGTGCTTCTACGCTAAGTGCAGGTTGCTGTTGTAGGAAGAGATTCACCAGGGCTGTCCAAATGCATCCAAATCGACGGCTGGCATGTGTGTCAGACGAAGGTTTCAGGTCAACGGACAGTAAAAAATCGTGGATCAGTTGTATGAAAATAAGACTGCTTTTTGTGGTATAGTACACATGAATTGTCATATGAAACACGATTATTTAAAAATATATAACATCTTAAAGTGACATTTTTTTGTAATTAAATTTAATGTCTTAATATCATTATTCAAAACGTATACGTTAATTGAGACTTGAGGGAACGGAACAATAGTGCTCAGTGTGATAAGAGAATATTACTGCTGGAGTAAGGTTAATTTTTCTTGTTTTTGGCATGCGGGGAATGCCTTATTGGACAGTTTTGAATTCTATGCAATGCGAGGTGACGATGTGGCTAGCCGCAGCTAGCTATGTAATACAAAGCAAAGTTTGACAGATAATATTATGGGTGGGAAATTTTTGTCTTGTAATCTTTGTTTTTTTTTTTTTTTATGTTAACTATGTTATGATCCTGGGATGATTCATTAATATAAGCTCTGGTAAGGTTAATTCTACTACAGGTTAGAAAGAAAATACGTTTTCTTATGGGAGAGTTTGGCACAGGGAAAATTTCTGCCACTAGTTTCGCATCAATCGCTAAGAGACCAGGTAAATAAGAAACCGTAGCAAAATTAAATTTAAATATACTTGGAAATTATATTAGTCATTTAATTTAATTTTAAAGTGAGAAGAAACCGATTTCGCGTTTGAAATTAACCAACTTATTGTAACTTAAAAATTCGGGAGGCTCTGTGATTGGTCAGTTTGGTGCACTAGCGATACCAGCGCTCAAGTGGCAGAAATTTTCCCTGTGCCAAACTTATAACATTGATCTTTCTAACCTGTAGTAGAATTAACCTTAGCTCTGGCTAACGCCTTTCCTTGTCTTTGTATCTGTGGATAAAGGCTGAGTCACGCCACTTTTAACATACGTACGCACTCGCATACAGTCCGCGTGCCAGCTCTGAGTCGCTGGCGTGTATGCATTTATTTTTCTTCATGTACGCTACAATAACACCGTGCCAAACACGCCCCAACTTACGACGTTACTACGGATAGCATGTGCGTCGCATGTTATTGGGCCTCGTTGTGTTATTAATATATTTATGGACGGTAAACACATACCCGCCAGGGACGCAGAGCTGGCGCGCGGACGATACTTGAGATTTGGATCGGATTCACTGGGCCAACCAAGTTTCAACATGGGATCTTCAAATAGCAGCCCGAATAGAGTTTTCAATCGTCTTATAATCACCAGACTCTGCATTGCTTGCAGGCTTATAAACTTAACCTGCGGTGATCGAGTAAAGGTGGTCACGTGACTGGAGTTCTTCTTACCCCAGCAGGTTACGTAATATATCTGCCTATTGCCTGTCTTCCTATGATCAGTAATTTGTAGGGCCCGGAAAATTTCGCGGATTCAGAGACCTACAGGATATAATCCATTGTCTTATGCACATTCAAGTCCCGTCTATTCATTCATTGTCTGTTGTTCCACTGAGTAGCAGCTAGTGGACAAATAGTCGGGGGTTGAGTATGCACAGAACAGTGCATTCTAACATGCTAGGTCATTGAATCCGCGAAATTCTCCGGGCTCTAGTAATTTGATCAGCATGGCATATAAGATTTATCTTGGCCCACTTTCGATCACGAAGCACTGATATTAGTGCGTTAGATGAAAATATTTGTATGCAATACAATTGAAATAGTTATGTGAATTAAATAAGTGCAAAGAAAATCTTTGATTGTCATCTGTCATCGTATAAAAATATACACACCCGTATTTTTCTGAAGATTCATTTGATACGGTTAGTTTTTTGAAATAGCGTTTACATTAATGGTAGTTTCGAATCCTCAGAATCTTTAAAAATAGTGTGTTCATCTCGAAGGTAGAAAAACCGTGTGTTGTATTAATCTTAGAATCCCTCTTTCATAGTCACAGCAGTGCTGGTCAAAATATTTTGACAGAGGAAAATGTCAATTTTACTTTCCTTTCTACCCTTTGTGAGTTTATCCTTCCCCCCCCCCCCTTATCTTTATGGAAGATAGTCGAAGGCTGTCTGGACTGTTGTGGAGGAAGAGGGAGGGGCAGTTTCAAAGTTTCGACCATCGTGTGCTCTTGTTTCTGATCTTACAGTTTCTTTTACTTCGTAGTTGCTTTTGTTACTGAAAAAGCAGCTTCCTATTTTTTTATCCACTTTTCGGAGCATCAGACGGTGCAAGTAAAACAACCATACAAAGTAGAAGGGACGAGAAAAAGAAAGGGGGACGGAAAGTTTCCACAAATACGTACAAAACTGGCCTGCTGAAACCAAAACGGTTATGATCATTTAATTTTTTTTTTTTCTGTCGTTTCAAATGCACGTGAACGTGGAATAATTCAACTTTGGCTTTTCTTGTGTTTTATAAAGTAACGGCGAATGAAAATTAAAATATTCGTGTAGAACGTTAAAAATGTTGCAAAGGCATATTAGAAGACGCATGTGAATTTCGCTGATTTATTGTTGGTATGCTTGAAAGGCAGACATTTTCTTCACTGTCACGTCTGTGAATGGCTGTTTAGACACTCCTTCGACGATTGCAAGCCAGTCGTGGTGCTATCACGTGCTACCTACTTGTATACAGAAAAAACTGTGGCCAAAATATGGTTTGTCAAAATGCGCCTCGTAATTTTTTTTTTTTTAGCTAATTTTTTTTTGTAGTCACTACAAAACTTTATTGAAGGAGCAAACAATTTTGGGGTCACCACAAAAAAATTTTGGTAAGGTCCCAATATATTTTGTTTTAACCAATTAGTTTTTTTTTTTTTTCAGTGCGGTTAGATACGAATAGGTAATCAATCGATTGTGGCAGTGCGTGAGTGTATTTGAGAAATCTAGGCTGATGCGATGTGAATCCACGAAATTCGCTCACTTCAAACTGTCAGTTAAAGAAGTTAGGTTATTTTACCAATTGCTTTAAAAGAATGCTAATGAAGGCCTTCAATTAAGCCTGTGAACGTTTTAACGATGCTCGGTGATTTTGGTTTGTGCATGTAGCACATGAAGTCGTTTAAGAATGCCTGTATGTAGAGACCGGGAAATTCCCGATTTCATTGACGTGTATGTAGGTTGTCTTCCTAGAATATCCTTGTACTCAAGCAGACAGGGGCTCCACATTGGTTGTTAGCTGACACAGTGAATGGGTCTTTTATACTGCTGGCTCAGGATGAGTCAAGGGTAGGTGCCGGAAAATTTCGCGGCTTCAATGACCCGTATGCTAGAATCTATTGTCCTATGCATATTCAAGCCCCGTCTATTCGTTCATTGTTAGCTGTTGTAAGTAGCAGCTAGTGGACAAATGGTCGGGGCTTGAGTATGCATATAGGATAGTTGATTCTAACATGCAGGTCACTGAACCGAAATTTCCCGGCCCCTAGTCAAGGATCAATTGCGAAATTGACACTATCTTACAGTTATTGGAATTCTAGCCTGTGCCCAAACCAAAACACGAATTTTTCAGGTCTCTACCCACGGCCATAGATAAAACAGGTCTGGACACTTGGAGTTGAAAATTGACCCTCATATGACTGATTGGCGCCACTGGCTCTCTGGTGTTGTTTTAACATTGTGTAAATGGATCTACAAAGGGCAAGCACGTGTCGGAACTGGTAGGAGATGTGGTAGTACGACCCTATATTGCAATGTTAAAACAACACTTCATTGCTAGTGGCGCTTTCAGTCATAACGGAGTCAGCTCATTAGCATTGTTAAATAGGCTAGTGTCCAGACCTGTCATTCTAAGACCGTGGCTCTACCGATAGGTGGAGCCATGCAAAATTCGCTTTATTTGCTGACAGACTAGACTCCGCTGATCTGTACAATTTGATAACACTCTGTAATAATATTGCTCACGAGTCTTTATGTGATGTCTAGGGCCACGAACTTTTCGCGAAAAGAATTTTGCTGTAGTTTGTTTCAGTGCCTTACGTGCACATCTGCAGTTCTGCTTCATAGTCAAGTGCCTTGGGGTTCTACTTGCTGCACATCACAGACGTGTGGTGTTGCACTAACCTTATTTTGATTTACATGGTCAAATGAGAGACGTCACTTACAAAAGACACGCTGCCAATAACCATGAAGCAGAGCTACAGATGTGCATGTAAACAAAGTGAGAAAAAATTCCTTTGGCAAAAAGTTCATGGCCCATTTCGTATTTGGCTTCTTTACTTGGGATAGGTCACTATACCGTGCATTTAAAATAAACTGCTCACGGTAGTTCCCCGTTGCAGTCCAAAACATTTTAGCTCTGTGGAATACGTCGAGAGAGCGGATAACAGTTTGCAGTCTAGTCTGTTGTCGGAAAATAACGCGAAGTTTGCATGCCTCTTATCAATCGATAGGGCCCGGTAGTTTTCGCGAAAAAAATTTTGCCCCACTTTGTTTCAGTGCCTTATGTGCACACCTGCAGCTCAACTTCATCGCTATTGACAGAACGTTTTTGTGGGGAGTCGTTATTCGTTTGACTGCGCCAATCAGTACACGGATAACTGCGACACATCACGTCTGTGATTTGCGGGTTTAACCTCTAGATGTTGCATGTTAAGGCATTCAATCACTGACCACAAAGCAGAGATGCAGGTGCGTACGTAAGGCACTGAAACAAAGTGCTGCAAAAATTTTTTTCGCGAAAACTACCGGACCCTATCAATCGGTGATGTATGATGCTGTGGAAATTTAAGTTTAAAAGTATGGTATTTTTCCCTGGTGTTGCCAGGTTCGGGGTGTGGTGCATATACGCCACTCACAAATTGTTAGTAAGGTACCCATACCGAATATGGCCTGCTTAAGGTTCAACAATCATGTGTGCCGAAGTAATTAATTATGTTACTAATGTAACACATGGGTGATGTAATACAGGTATTTATGGATGGTGTATGTTCATAGTGGAGGCTAGTATGTATCGATCCCACATCGATCTCGGCGTTACCATACAATGGCGACTATTGGCCGCCATATTCGATACAGGTATCTTATATGAAATGACTTTCATAAGTTTGAGGTGTGAGAACTCCCAGTACCCAACCTTCCTTTCTTACCAGTGGGCGGTTATACTGCTTATAGCAGCGACTCCTTCATGAACTTATTAAGAACATCATTTTGAGATTGTTCATGTAGGAAATAGACTACGCTGCGCCAATTTTTCATTCTTCATTTTTCATTCAATTTTGTCTACGACACCGACTTAAGGAAACTGTTTACTATCAAAGCAACAAAATTCATTGTTTGTAGTAGCAATATTGTACTGGTTATCATTTTATTCACATATGTACAGTGGTTTCAATTGTCTTTACATGCAATAAAGAAGTATCCCACATAAGCAAAGTTACAGGTACATTGGTTTCCAATATTTTACTCATTTAAAAAAATGTTCATTGCGACGTTGTTCCCGTGAATAATTCAATTATAGTTTGGTTCAAGAAGCTAGGCGAAGTGTTTCGAATTAAAGTTTTTTCTCTTTATAGTTTGACTTTTTAAAATTTATAAGTTAATTTGGTTTATAGTTAAATTTGTTATTTCTGAAATTCGTGGTCCTGAATAACTTAAGTTTTATCACTGGATAATTGATAGATTTAATATAAACTATGTTACCAAAACCATCTTAATTTTGTGATGCTAAAATTGTAGATTTTGATTATTTTATTGCGGCATAACTTTTATATTTTTAATACATGGAGTGTGAAAAGTTAATTGAATTAAAAATATATTCAAAGAAAATGTGCAACTTGTTCGTGTAGTGTTTACAAACGGCCACATTTATGAACTTATTACTACGACTTTTTTCTCTCATCACGTCCAGTAGTTGATTTACAGCTAGGTTGGATCATACATAGCTTATTCACAGTTCAGACGAACTCTGGTTAGAAAACTCTCTAATTAAAACATAGCAGCATGCTTACTAATAAAGCAGACATATCGTTAAATAAAGGCAGCTTCTTTTCTAGGTAATCCACTTTAATAACAGTTTTAATTTAAACAAGCATGTAATTTAATCACGAGGCAACAAATGGGATGTAATAACAAACACTCAATTTTACAGAGTTTTCTATATCCCCGTGCAGGAAAGGGTATTGTAGTATTTTTTAAAAAATGTTTCTTCTAAATTAATTAATAATTCGTGACTGTATAGAGAAACTTAAGTAACGCAGTGTTTTGAGTGTTTTTAACTTGCTTTGAGCACGGAGGTTTTCACAGTTTAATTTTAACAAGTCTCGTCGCAAAGCCCCGGATTAAGCTGGTAAAAAAGGCTCGCTGAACTGGAGAGCGAATAAACCCCACTCTTGTTTTAAAAACGTACTTGATAACACATGCATTTAGCGTTACGATGTATATTTGCAACAACAGCATTACCTCGCAATGGCGTATGCCGAAAAGAAATGTTCAGTTAATATATTTTATATAGAGTTTGAATAATCTGCATAAAATAATGTAGAAAGATGTTAGTGATGCATTGATGTACAAGAAGTAAGACATAAAAAGTATAACTTATAATAAAAACAATTATTTTACATGAATTGCATCAGCGGAGAGGAAGTACCTAAGTGGTAGTAATTTCCCACATTCCTATATTGTTTTTAGATTGTTCTTATAACAACCTGAAAACCGTGAATAAATGAGTATTTTCGTTCTTAAAAACCTCTGGAAAATACCTACGTTTTTTTTTTTACAGTCGCAATATTTTCCTCATCTCAGTGCAGAAAATTGTTTTGTTCGAAAGCGGTATCGTGAACGACTGAGCCACACCTAATATAATTTAACATGTAAATCCCTAGCATTGCTTAGACCATGAGTAATGCGCCGAAGTATCCAATTAAGCCGACGATGTGGTCCCTCTCGACCTCACCCAACGGGGCAAAGTTTTGTCGGAACACCGTCGGAGAATGCTACTGGTTCACTGAGCTAAGTTATGTAACCCATCCTACTCACACAGACCTTATTCAATGTCATGCAGTTATGAATGCTGTGCGGACATGTATGCTCCTTAGTACATACAAACCGCATTAAGAGCAGTGTCTACTGGTTTAAAATGTCCGCGTTTGACGGGTGTGAACAGCGGAGCTATAAGAGAGAGTACCACGCTCGACGAGAAGCGTATCGCCTCTATTCACAACGCGTCAAACTGGCGTGGTGTGGTTTTTTTCCTATATAATTTTAAACTGTGAACCTGAAATTTTATATTTGGATAGTATAAAGTAATGCTGACGCATGCCTCTCGATTTGTACTGTACTTTACGAATTCAGGTGGTATTTTACGAGTTGCAGCCGTCTAAAAACGCCGTTTTTTTTTTTTTTGAGAAGCAAAGAAATCGTGTTTCTAACAGGCGTGCTGAATTTTTATAATTACAGAAGCGTAATTTCAAGTGTGTGTTCTGTTTGTAGATAAACGTAATGGAAATAAGTTAAGCGGTTTCGCGTGAAAAAGAATACGTGTGACATGCTGCAACGCCGTCCATTGCTCCTGGCGAGGACTCCCCTTAAATTCGTTATGTTTGGCATCTTTCGTTGTAATCGTGCCGTTCGTTTTTGCTGACGAATATATACATTTTTAAAATGTTATTTGAATAATTTTTGTGATTTATAACGTTACAAACGCACAACATTAAACTAAGCTTACATCAAACGTTTCTTAAACTTCGAAGAGGTGTCACTTTTTTAAACTAGCGATTATTCTAACAGTACAATTCGGTTTGAGCTGAAGTTGGAAGTATCATCGCTGCGAATTTAATTCCAGTGAAAGCCTTCGTGTAATTTTCTCTTCATGCAGCGGAAGGATCAGTTTCGTAATCCGGGAGTTAAAGAATTTACTACCCTCTGTTTCTGCTCGCTGCGAACCATTGCCTAGGCAATATACTTCGCGGTCGTAAAGTTTATAGACCGTCTGGTATTACATTAAAGCGTTGGAGTACATCGTATAATAAAGCACTTGCAATAAATAGAGTCCAGATATCTGTGTTATTGCGTGCTGAATGTCTTGGTACATGTTTGAGGGAGAACACTTTTTAGAAAATGGATGCTATATATAAATAAAACAAAATATTTTATCGTGCTCCGTGTTTGGTCTGGAAAGCCTTTGTTTTTTCTGTAGTGATAAAGGTTTAAAATATAAGTATTATGGAGCTTTGGGTGTTATTTATTTTAAGATAATGTGTTTACAGAATATAAGTTTTTTTTACTCTGGCAGGATTTTTCCGGCATTTTTATGTTTTGTTTTCGCGATCGAGCGTACTTGGTCTCGTTTGCAATTTGTCATTGTGTGTACTGCTAGACGCCTGCGAGACAACAGTGTGTTGTTGAGTTTTTTTTTTTTTTTTTTTTTTTTTGTAGAGATAGAGAGAGTGAAAGAGACGCATATCACGACGATAAATATCAAATTTCACTCTCTTTGTTGGCCTTGTTCATAATTTTGCGATTCATCTGTAGACTGGCAAATAAAAGAAATTTGTATGGAAAATTTTTTGCCGCCTGGAATGCTCTGATTTCACAAATTGTATTAACAAAATGATATATATATATATATATATATATATATATATGATAAATTAAAAATAGATTACTTTCCAAACGTTGAAAGGAAGTACGAACGTGTAGTTTGTTTATGGTTACGTTTGTGTATCAAATTATTTTCAGAATGAGTCGTGCATTTGGCTATATTTATGCGTTAAGCTCAGTAAAACAAGGAAAATATTTGCACATGAACATCCATGACTTAACAGTCTTAATGTAGATCGGAATTAGTCTAGTACTGACTTTCTACGGATTTTTTGCCTTTTATTCAGTGTACTGCGTTATAAGATTAGGAGAGTAAAAATTCACTAAGAATATTCTATAAAATAAATAGTTGACAATTGTTCCCTTTATTTTCGAGCATTATGCATTCAGTATTAACTTCTGTAAAATTTACACGTCTTTTTACTACATTAAAAATAAATAACTATATTCGTATTTTATCTAGATAATAGCTATCTGTATAACTACTTCCCTGTTGGCATTGCCCTAATGTCATCTGTTGTTCACATTAGTGAAAGAAAAGAAAATGTCAGGCTCGTTTGTCCACCGAAGTGATTATTCTCAGCTGAAAGTATACGTGACAAGATATCCCCAATTTTTTCGTTCGTTCTTAACCGAGTCAGTTGTTTCTCAGTTACATATATTTGGTTGGAAATTCATATAATTGCTGCTTCCGGCGACAAGGAAGTGGAATCCAGTAAAGTTACTCTGTACTAACTAGAAATTATCTTCATAGAGGGCAAGTCTTAAAAATAATTTCTGTCAGTAGAACATTGCTCTGTTGTTAGCAGTTTACTATCAGTGATTTTGAGAAATTTAGATTTTTGGAATTTTAATGCTATAAGCATAGAATAATTAAAGAAGATAATTTACTGTTTGACATCGTAAAATATGGCTTCAGAGTACACCAAATTTTGAAAGTTTACATCCAACAAGGATGTTTTTTAAATTTATTTTTAAGAATACGAATGCAGGAACAATCGCAAGAATTTTCTTTCTGAAAGTTGAATGAAAAAATGAAAATTACTTGTATTCTGCTGGTCGTCAGTGAATATTGTAATGTGATGAAAATCACCGTAGCAAATTTTCTGTAAAATAATTTTGGAATTATTTTTAATTTGTAGGGCTTAGAAAATTTCGCGAATTCGATCACCTGCATGTTAGAATCAACTATCATATGCATAGTCAAGCCCCGGCTATTTGTCCACTAGCTGCTACTCAGTGGAACAGTAGACAGTGAACAAATAGACTTGAGTATGCATAGAACAATGGATTATAGCATGTGGGTAACTGAATTAGCGAAAATTTCCTGGCCCTATCAATTTGTATATCAAACTCCGCTGAACTGACTCCATCTAAGCACAGGCAGGCATTGTTGAGGTCGAAACGCCTGGCGAACTGCTGATAGGCCAACCCGCCGACAAAAATTCTGTTGCGGGCTGTGGAGTCCCCAGGGGAAAACCTGATCTGAAGATGGGACAACGCTTTCACTGCAGGATGAAATAATTGAATTATTTGCATTGTTTTCACATTTGTAAGCGATGAAGTAATATTTTTTTTAAAAAAGGTTGCGCATTAATGTGTTTTGTGTATTCGTTCGGTATTGTCTATTTCGGTAATGTTTAAATAGGGAAAAGTACGAGAGTTGGCAAGGAAGGATGTCAAAGAGAGGCTGCGGGGCCGCTGAGAGTCAAGGACCTAGGGATCGTATATGCATAAATCCGGCCATGCGCATATCTACACTGATATGGAGCGTGTGGACATGCTAATTGTTTACAGCTACCACGACCGTAGTTCCACTGTAACCGTAGAAGAGTACCGCCGACGCTATTATAGACGGAGAATTCATTATCAGAGAGTTCAAGTTCACAGTTTTAATTAGCTGTCAGTGTACTTAAATACGTTCACGTGGAAATGACTGCCGCATTGATTGTGAAATTTTTATTTATTTTTATTTTTTTATTATGTATTGCAATCTTCTTGTCACTGAAACGAGAAACATAAAGTGAAATAAAACAATAACGTTAATTTAAAAGGTTATCAATGTTCACATTTCAAATAGGGCTATATTAACAATCCTTGCATGTCGACCCCTGTTACATATGAACCTTAGGATCACAATGCCCAGTGCTTTGACATCCTAGAATGTAATATTTTTCTTTTTCCCGGTTCATCATCTGTTGTAGCTGTTATTCTTAACAAGGAAGTATTTTAACGAGCTCTCTTAACCTTAAACACCCTATACTTCTGTTAACATACTGTCAGCCTGCTGAAGCGAGTTTAGAAATAAAAATTCCTTGAAATTTGTGTTTTGAAGTTCATATCGTGAATCTAAGCATACCTTTGAGAATAACTTTCACAAATGTACACTTACTCTGATCGATTTCATGTTGGCCTAGAATGGTGAGATAATATGAGTAAATTGTATTTAAATGCTGTTGCATTTCCATTTGCTGGCTTCGATTTGGTCTAATAATACGCGGATTTGGACCCATTGGTATGAGTTTCATATGTGTATAGAAGTAATAACACTTTCACTGAAAGACAAGTTTTGTTGTAGGAACCATGTTAAAATAGAGACAATTGACAAGTTTAGAGGTAGGCGTTGTTTGGATTATTCCTACCATATAATGGAATTTATAATAAATAATCAATTCTGTAGAAGGTGAGCGGCTTGTTGTAGCACCAATCCAAATAGAACCGGATACCAAACCTGATTGTGTTTCTTATTTTAACGGAATGAAGATTCCAACAACATTATGCAAAATAGGTTTTTATTCTTAGTGTTTTTATCAGAGTTGTCAGTAAGAATGTTTAGATACATGTGCTTCCGTTTACGACATCTCTAGAGCCACTCCTTTTTAGTGAAAATACTTTTTTATCAAGTTGCTTAATTGGCTTAGGTGCACTTCTGCAGCTATGCTTCATGGTTATTGGCAGCGTGTGTGTGTGAAGAGCCGTATCTCATTTGACTGAGCCAATTACAATAACGTTCCTGCAACAACACACGTCTGTGATTTGCCGGTATAATCCGATGGCTCGTGAGAGTTAAAATAGGCCTACCTAATCGCTGACCGTGAAGCAGAACTGCGGATGTGCACGTTAAGGCACCGAAACAAAGTTGGGCAAAATTATTTTCGCTAAAATCAGGGGTCCCTAATGACATTGTCACACGACGTTTGCTGAATTTAAGATGCTTGCGTCACATACATTTAAGCAACCGGTAGTTTTTTTTTTTTTATTGCATAGCATCGTGTATTTTTATCTAGAGTTAGTTCGAAGTTTGATTAAGGTGGATGGTGCCGGCCATATTCATTTTACTGTATTTATTCCGCTACAAACATTCATGAAAGAGTTTTAATACTTTTCACATATCATGTTCTAATTTTGTCTATTACACCTTTTTACATTGTTAGATAATAAAGTATTTCAAATTCATCTTATTGGAGGATAACAAAATTTGTTTTATTTTGTATCTTCCTGTAAATGTCAAATAATATGGGAGTATGCAAAATGTATTATTATGTAACACTGTTAAATGGTGTAGTAGATTAACATTTAGAGCATGAAATGTAAAAAAAAAAAATATTTTTGGTACGCCTTAAGTAAAGCTTGTGGCGGGGAAAATACTGTAAAATAAAGACGACTGTGCAGAATCCACCTTAATCTAGCTAATGTTAACTCGACTACAGGGTGGTAAAATCAGAGTTAAAAGTTTGGCACAGGGATAGTTTCTGCCGCTTGAGCGCTGGTATCGGCAGGAGGTGAAACCTAACCAACCACAGAGCTTTCCTGAATTTTAAGTTACATGGAGTGGATCATTTTAAAGCCAAAATTGGTTTGGTTTTCACATAATTTATTTATTTATTTATTTTTATTTTTTTTTTTTTTTTACCAAGCATAATCACATGTAATTTTCCTACGGGTTCGTATTTTATGAGACCAGTAGCGATAGCACAGCGGCGACATTTCAGATTTTTCTTGGGGGGGGGGAGAGATTTTTTTTTTCGGCGGCAGTGACCTTGTTCCACCATTTTGATTAATTAAGCATGTATAAATTAGAAACTTTAATAATGAAACTTCAGTTCTATGTGCTTAAGTTAGCATTATTTAAATAACAAAATATAAAACATATATTTTATACGTATAAAATTCTAAACCTAGGGGGGGGGGGCATTGGTCCCCCTCCTTGCCCCTCCCCCCTATTTGACGCCCCTGGATAGCAGCGAAACTTGTCGGCAGAATTTTTCCCTGTGGCAACTCTCCCATGAGAAAACATATTATATTTCCAATCTGTAATAGAAATAACCTAACTCTAGCTCAGGTGTGACGCCCTTGGTAGAGGCCGGATTATAACTTCAACTTATAACTTCTATTTGGCGTTGTTATGGTTGGCGGTATATCACTTACGCCGTCGATTACCTGCATCACTGACTTCGTGCGGCTGTCGTGAGTTGATGAGGTACTGCTGGGGCGCTCACCGTAAAAAAATGGCCGCCGTACTGATAAGTGCCTCTTTTCAACAGTTCCGTGCTGTGCGTTGTTACGACGACGGGGTTTTCGGGCTAATTCCGTCTTTTTACCTCTTCTTTCTGGTGATTAATTACTTACCTAGATCTGATTAACCTTGTTTTGGTCTTTTATTTCCTCATGTTGCGAGTTACTTAGGGGTGGAAATGGAAAGGGGTTCTTCCCCTCCCAGCAGGATTAAGAACGGTGGGGGGGGGGGGGGGGCTCAAATGCGTGGTTGTTAAGGCCAATTCTTCTTGCACGCTTACTGGGCTCGCATTAAGGGGGACCCAGGTTCATTCCGCGGCTTCGTCTATCCTGATATCAGTTTTACATGGTTTCCCGAAATTATACCAGGCGAATGAATGCTGGGATGGTTCATTTACATAGACCGTAGCCGACTTCTTTCGTACTTCTATTCTTGTGTACATGTGTGTTTAAACGCATCTTAAGACATCGCTGTAGACGAAACGCAAAGCCATACAACAATAAAAAATACCACACTCACAACCACAGTCTTGACTGTACATGTCTAAACACACTTGCCTGTATATATTTCGTACGGAATAAAGTGAGCATTAAAGATTAAACCTTTGGAAAGATTCACTAGCCGTTTCTTCATACAATTTAGCAGTAGCAATAGTTACCTTACTCGTATGGTTGGCAGCTAATGGCCGAATGTAATTCTATGTACGTCGTCATTTATATGCAACGATATTGAAATAAAATCAAAGTAATTCGACATATTTGTGTTCTATAAGACAATTACAATTTTTTTTATTATCAAACTATAAAGGTTCCCATCGACTGCACAATTTATCTTACACGCTCAAACGTCAAGTGACGTGTCCAGAGAGGTTAGACACTTCCCGTCGTTAACTGTTACGCGCGGAAAGATACAAATTGACTGAAAATCGAAATTATCATGGCTGTTTTCTCGCTGTATCCCGAACCGTATATACCAGTGCTGTCGAAAATAGGCATGAGTTAGTTCCCGAAGTAATCGCCGTTGCCACTGATGCATAGGTTGGAGTTTGAGACGGTTTATCTGCGGCGTGAGTAGCGGCTTGAGCGATGGCCTCCCGCTAGGTCGACCCTGGGTTCGAGCCCTGGTGGAGCTGACCAGGATTTTCGCAATTGGGTATTGGTGCTAGACTATGATGTTGTCGATGTGTTTTCCCGGGAATCTCCCGTTTTGTCTACCCTTTCATTCCGGCTCCACGATAACATCGTTTCCCTTCATCGCCTGTCAAGACCGACTTTCTTCACTCACTAGTGCAGTAGCGTGGTTTCAACAGTGTTTTAATGTTATACATGTTGCAATTATACTTCTGTACTACTATTGTCCCTAGCGGCAAAGTCACATACTAAGTCAAACATGCTACACGTCTTCTATTTCTCCAGTGTGTAAACAACACGACTGTACCACTACACTGATCCTCATTTCATAATATAATTTTGAAGCAATTAAGAGATTTGCACATTGAAAACGTAAGCAGTAAAAAGTAGGATTAAAAAGTAAGCAGCAGAGTTGCAAAAACTGAGCGTACACAATAGCGAGTGTACTACCTCAGTTCAGCGAATAGGAACAGACTTTTAATATTGTATTTTTTGCTGTATCGTTTATGCCTAAAGCTACATTTAAAAACGTTTTGTAAAATTATGTGGAAATATCCATTGCGAGGCCTGTAAACGAAGTTGTTCTAGTATTAACAATTAAAAATCTTAAATAACATGTTAAATTACATTTATTTTCTTCAAAAATATCCCGTCTTGTGACTATTTGATAGGTTAAAGCAAGATGGCGGTGAACGAGTGCAATACAAATGGCATCTTGGGAGTATCGACCTGTTCTCTGATTGGTTAAACTTACGGTTTTCACTGCCGAATTTAAGAAGTAATCAGTAACAATTGAATTGTGTATGCTTACGTCTTAATGCTTAAGTTTTTAACTGTGTAAACCGCCTTATCCAAACATGTTCTTTTGTCGTATTCCGTACGTGTATTTATGCCACAAAATTGTTTCGTCCTCTAGGTTTTATTCGCAGCTGACTAAACACGGTTGCATTCACGTTGTCAGAACCTTAATAAATACCACTAAGTCTCAAGTTTTATGACGAACACAGTAGATCTCCGTCTGCAAAATGCACGCGATGTCAACTTCGCTGTGAATTAAAGTTTAATGTCTGGCACGACTTTAGATTAAGTCCCTTTCTCATCTGCCAGTTTTACAAAAATCCACTGTTTAATAAACATAACGTCATTTGCTATGCGTAAGGCATCGCCTCGAACTTTTTAAATTTTCGACAAGAGATATGAAAGTTCTTGCTTTTCTGTATGTTTTTCCCTCCTATCTTCCCTCATCCCAAATGCATGTTTTATTTATTTATTTATTTATTTATTTATTTATTAGCTGTCCCGAAGTTTTTTGTTTACGTTTCTCGTCCGAGATAAAAAGTGTATCTGTTTCTTAGGAGAAAGGGAAGTATGGTTGGTGGAAAAATTCGCCTATTTCGCACCTTAAAATTTAGTTTAAACGAAAATTTTCAAGGGAGGTCTTCTCCCTTTTTTCATGTGTTAAAATTTTTTTTTGAGGGGGTGGGGAGTCAAGTTGTGATTCGCTGTGTCACCTCAAAAGCTAGGAGCTCCAGTTGGAAGTGGTATTTCAACTACTTGCGTGTCGATTCTGTGTAGACTGTTCACGACAAAGTGAGAACTACTTACATTTTTTTTCAGCCATTTTGCAATCATCTCTAATAGTTTTGACCTGAAAACTTTCGTGGATCGAAAAACCTGTTGAAACATCCCCCCAATCTCGAAGCATAACATATTTGGCCCAAATTAAATACAGTTTTTGATATTAAAAGTGTTGGTTGGTGAGTGTTCAGTTCAAAATTGACAGACTGTATGACCGTCTCTTTCTTGTCATTTGAGTGAATTTAAAGGTGTGACGGCTTATCTCTACTGTCATCTCCTTGCTTGCAAGGGGTAAGAATGCTTATTTTTATCCATGTTGTAGGACTCACTGTTCGTAGTGTTGCATCATTTCTACCTGGTTACACATTTTAAAACATTTTAATATTTCAAAACGTTAAAATTATTGATGCGTGACAAGTATTGTTTGTTTGCTACACAACCTATTCCCCGCTTTCCTTGAAACTAGAAACGGGCATTGCAGCACGGCCATCTTTAATTTACTGTATTTTACAAGCTACAAGCATTCCTGAAGGCATATCAACATTTTTTTTTCTCTAAGTTTGTCTATACACCTTTTTACATTATTAGATAATAAATGACTTCCATATTAACTCACATTTGTTGGAAGATAAGATAAAGCACAGTCGTTGCTATATTCCAACAAATGTCAGATAATACTGTAGTAATTTACTATCTTGCAGTGTAAAAATTGGTGTAATAGGCAAACATTTAGGGCATGCAATGTCAAAAATGTTGACACGTCTGCAGGAATGCGTCTAGCGGGTAAAAAGCTGTAAATTAATGGTGACCATGCTCCACTGCTCTCAGCCGTTGTTATTGTGCTGCAACAAGCATAAGACAAGCGTGTATCAAGTGCGTTTGTCGTGAATATAATGACTATGGACTGATTAGTTGACACTTTGTCGTTCATTGTTTAAGGGTGTTCAAGTGCGATAAAGTCATAATTTTATATTTTAATGGTATAGTGTTAGTTTTGTAGACGATTCTTGTGAGTGCAGTTTCCTCTTACAAAACAATTTTAGCTGGTGTAGTTTTCTCATAATTGTGCGTCAAAGTCAAAATTTACATGTTCTGCTGCCATGAAAATAGTGAAAACCAATTGACTTAAGTACGTGAAATTATTCACAGTGAAATATCATATCATGGGCTGCGAAATTAAACATTTGAAAAATTTCCGTGAACTGTTTTTTGTATTTTTTAAAATTTGCTGAATTTGCAACTTTTTTTCTGTATTTTGTAATTTTTTTTTCAAATTTCAAAATATTACGTTGTGGGTTATTAAATGTTTCATTGTATAGCTCATGGGATGTAAGTTCACAGTGAATTATTTTGTGTAAGTAGGTCAGTTGGTTTTCACTATTTGCATGGTAGTAGAACATGCAAATTTTAACTTTCGCGCACCGCTATGAGGAAACTACGTCAGCTAAAATTGTTTCGTAAGAGGAAAGTGTACTCACAAGTATCGTCTACAAAATTAACAATATTTCGTAAAAATATAAAATTACGATTTGATCGCACTGGAACACCCTTAAAGGACAAGTTGCTAAGTCTCATGCTTGACTGCACTATTGGTTTCCGCTTGTTTAAAATTTTTCTGGAGGAAAACATTTAGTAAAAAGTATCTTATAGGTGGTTCGGGATAAAGTGAACACTCAAAATAGCCCTGCTAAAGTTCTATTTTCAGCCAATTTGTATCTTTCCGCGCGCAACGGCTAACGATGGGAAATGTCTAACCTCTCTGGACACATCACTCGATATTTACGCGTGTAAGATAAATTGTGCATTCAGTGGGAATATATAAAGTTTGATAATATAAGTGTATCGGTTACATAAAATATAATTATGTCGATTCCAATTTACTTTGTTCAGTATTGTTGTATTTAAATAGGAAAATACACGTAACTATATTGCGTAATTTTGCTGCCAATCATACAAACAGTAAGGGGAATAGGGTTAATTTTAGAATTAATTGTAGTAACGGTTAGTGATACTTTTCAAAGGTTAACATTTTAGTGCTCACTTTATTCCGAATGACCTATAAACACATCTCTCCGAGAGAACAAAACGTAACACTTCTCATAAGACCTGTGTAATTATACCAGTCACCTTGAGAGATAAACTAAAAGGGGGAGGGGCGCGTTGGGAACAGGTTACTAGGTTATTTTGATAAGTGTTTTCGTTATAAATTTTCTTATTATTGTCAGTAAATTTTCACGGTGGCTAAATCTCTAAAACTGAAATTTTTGTTTTGCAGTGTCAGTGTACGATGACTACACGATGTAATTCTTTGTACCTCGGAAATGACGAAAGCATTGTCTGCACGTTTAAATATTAGGTATAAAGATATACTGTGTTTTTTTTTTTACTGCTGTACATCTCTGAGACGTTCTAAAATTAGATTTGTAAGAAATAATAATCTTCCCTCTTTCGTATACAATTTAAATCGTACATTTTTGACAGTTTTTATCGTTTCGTAAAAGGTTTTTTTTTTCTTTAACGAACTCAGCATATTGTACAGTCTATTGCAGTGCTCTATAGGCAACCATTCTTACATCTGCTTTTGAAAATGTCACTTCTCAGTGTATCGATGTTAAAAGTAACTTGTATAAACACAGTAAGTGACTATGTGAAATTTCTCGAGGAATACTACTGCATAGAGAAACGTTATGTTGCACTTGAAGTACTTTATAATTTATCTAAAATGTAATTTTTTACATTTTAATTTTTCGAAACATTATGAGCCCATTATTATTATTGTTTAATCTCCTACTTGGTAATATTCCTTTAAAATTGTTCGTGTATTTTTTGCATGAAAAATCAATCTTTATAATCTATACTGAGAGGTAAATTTAACATTGCTACAAATTTGCTAGGCAATATTTAAGGCCTGGGTTCTTGTTTACGCTGTTTTTGAGAATATTATTATTATTATTTAAATTATAAAATGGAGAAAATATAAAACAGTCACATAGATTTGTTGAAAATTGTTTTTACTATTTGGCAATTTTTTTTTTCCTTGAGATGAAATATAACGTACGTTTTGGTAATTACTGGTTTTAATAAAATTCCTTTGAGTCAGTTTATTGCCAAAATTATATTATCATTTTATTTTTTAAAAAAAACATATAACATTGTAAAAACTATTTCAAACCATCAGTGTTTATGCTTTTTTTTATGGTTTAAAAATAGTATTCGCAAAAGTAGCGTAAATAAGGATTCGTGTCCTTATCCCGTACTGCCTATGCATATACCAAAAAGGGGTAGATATTTATTTCTGCCACGTTTTTTTGTTTTGTTTCTTTTATTCGACAAAACTACGAGGGTTATTATTTTTTTAAACCTCCGATGGGTGAGACATTGGAGTGAATTATAAAATACTTGTTCTGTCAAGAGATACATACATCTTTCAACTATGCTTTGACGAAATCACCATATTTTAAATCCGAAATTAAAGTATTTTATCACGTTAATTTTTTTGCAAAAAATTTACTTGTTTAAAAATGAAGTGTTTATTGCATGTGGAAGTGACAAATGATATTTAAGCAATTATAAATGTAAAACAAAAATGTTATTTTAATTCAAACTTTTATATGCTTTTTTTAGAAACCAAATCTCAAATTTTATTATGATTAAAAATAATAACATTGCCAAATATGAAAAAAATAACGTGTAAATTACTGGATGCTTTGTGTTCTTACGTACCAAGAGTTAAGTTCAGATCTCGGTCTCATCATAATATTGATATGTTTTGGTAAAAGCTTGTAGTGTCCAAACCTAAGACAACAAAAACAAACAAATCCTGTTTATTAAGCAGGTTAGAAAAACCATCAAAACAATTAATAAAGTTGTGTATGAGTTTAAATTCCTCCTTCAAATTTGTTAGTATATTTGAAGAACTATTGTTAACTTTTGTGTTTGTAATTAAGTTAAGTACTTAATTTTTCCGGTTGGGATATCATCAGTCATATCTTATTTTAACCCCCGACGCAAAAAGAGGGATGTTATAAGTTTGACGTGTATGTGTGTCTGTAGCATCGAAGCTCCTTAACGAATGGACCAATTTTGATGCGGTTTTTTTTTGTTTGAAAGCTGTCTTGATCGAGAGTGTTCTTAGCTATTATTCAAGGAAATCTGTTCAGCCGTTTAAAGATCGTCATCACTTTTCTAGTTTTTTTTAAAGCGTTTGTGAGCAGTTCTACTGGTCTGATCGATTTGAAATTTGTGAGTCGGGAGTTTTTTTAACTTGTTTATTATAATGTTGTCGCGTCCTGTTGCAGTTCTAGGACGGGCCTTTGATAAACACCATTCACATTAGTGGGCCTATCGAGAACATATGTTTGCTTGATACGGTAAATAAATTAATTTACCTATCTTTCATATAATAAAATACGGTAAATAAATTAATTTACTTATCTTTCATATAATAAAGCAACTGGCGTGTACCTTCTTTTAAAATTGGCTAGTTATAAAAACTTAATCATCTTCACAGTTGACAAATTTTATTAGTTCATACGTCATGCGTACTGTATGTTTCTTGCTCAACGAATGTGGTTGGTGTTGTGGAATGAAGGCGGGGAATGCGTGTGTCCCCGGCTACCGTCAGCTGCCACGCCCCAGACTCGAACACGCGCCGTGCCGCGCCACACTGAGCATCTAGGTCGGCGACAACCACGGCACAAACAAGAGCGTGAACTTGGAGCCTTGGCAGCCGCACCCTGGATTTGGGAGGGGTGTGCGGGGGTATTGTCAACCTCGTTTCTTTCTCCCCCCCCCCCCCAATTCTCCCTAAATTCACTGCAAGTCGTGTGGTTGCGGCAAACTGGAGCTGAGTCGTCGTGGTCGAATGCGACGAGCCCACCTGAGAGACGTGCGCTGCTGCAGTAGTGTCTGTGGCGGCCCCTGCCTGGCCAGGGAGGTGGTGGGGGTTGAAGGGAGCGGTGAGGGGGAGTGACTGCGCAAGCGCCGCGCCCCGCAGCAGCCAGCTCCGGCCCAGGCAGACCGCCGCAGTCGTGTGTGTGCAGTGCAACCAGAGCCGCGCAATGGCGTGGGGCTACTGGAGCGCCACGTCTGTCATGCCGGACCGCGGCCGGTCGCCCCGCCGCCAGGCGTCTTCCTCCGCCCTGCCGCCACCCGCCTCCGCTCCCGACGCTGCCCCCACCCCCTCGCGTCGTCCCTCGGTCGACGTGGGCGTGGCGGCGGTGCCGCCGCCCCCGCCCGGCCCAGGCGGCGCGCTGGCCGCCGTGCTGTGCGGCGGCGCTCCCGGCCGACCGCCACCGGGCTTCCTCGACGTAGGCGGTGGCGGGGACGGCGTCGTCGTCGCCTTCCCTGAGGGCTTCCGCCACCAGGAGCACTGCCAGCTGCACCAGGCGGCGCTGGTCGAGTGCCACCGCGAGGAGGTGGCGTCCGCGTCCGATGACGACGACGAGCCGGGATACGCCACAGGTACGCCGCGCCCTTCTCTCGCTCTCAGCGTCGTCTACCTCCCCCCAAATCCGGTCTATCTCTATATCACTCGTTCTTGACCTTGGCGGTCTCTAGGGTTAACGCCGTTCAAGTGTGAAACATTCTTAATTTTTACAAGTGTTTGGAGTTGTGTTAGTTTTGCAAACCTTACCAGTGACTTGCGAAGTCTGTCGCTCGATTTATATAATTGTCCATCTTCGTTTAGTAAGTAAAGGGTGTAATGAATTATCGGCTGTTTTAATAGAAAAATTGCTTTTTTCTATTGGGCGCGTATTTAGTTTTTAACATATGGTGGGGGAAAACAGTTATTTAATATTTTGAATTAGCTTAGTTATTTCATAGTTAAAATTTAATATTTTGGGTACGGTACAATTTGTGTAATTAAACGCAATTTAATTTGGCCTAGCTAAGTCCTTATTAAAATATATTCAAATAAATCTTGCTAAATCTGGACTCGAGAGAATTTAGGAAAACTCCTCCTTTCTTAGCGACACGGGCGTAATATTCCAATATCGGCATGCCATATTCACAATTTGCATGTTAACGGCAGCGTACACTCCCACCAAAAACCATCAGTCGTAATGAATTGAAATAATTTATCTTTAAGTTTTGTTTATAGGGTTACAGATTAAAATCTCTAGATAGCCTACATAATATAACTTAATTTTTTGTATTTTTTTGAACTGCTTGAAATAATAAAGTAGTTATTTTGTTTTCATTTGGTGCATGCTACTGAAAAATGAAAATTTTGTCTATGACTTGGCCATTAACGGAATAAGTATAGGCTGCTACGCATGCTTATGATTTTCCTTTGGAGGATAATGTAGTCGCTTGTAGCATGTACGAACTAACAATGCTTCGTATAAACGTAAAATTATGAATTTGTAACCCTTGAAGAGCCTTAAGGACCCTCGACCCATTTTATCGCACATATCAGTTTACATATGCTTAGTGGACTCAGAATTTTGGGATAGCATATTACATAAAAATAAATAACTAAAACCTCTTAGAAATTGTAATTGCAATAATATGCAAGTATATAAAACACGAAAATGAGTATGTATTTCTGCAACTACGTCTACGAGTTGCAATACGCAAATGTTAGGTTTTATTGTTAAAAATATTGTAATATATTTCAAGTGAGAAGTTGGGTGTGGCACCCTATCCTTTCCTTAAAACTACGCTTATGTCATTTTGTCTTTAAAAATTACATGTAACTTATTTTTTTTTTATTTATAATTTTGGTCGATTTATTAAGTTGGTTATCAGTCGTTCGCGAACTCGTAAACAACAACAGCAAACATTTAATATTTCATCTGTGTTGTCTAATGTTAACGCATGCTCGAAATATCCCCAAACTGTTATTACAGTTCGTGTGCATTCCGCGCTTGAAAAGTGCAAATTTTAGTGAGTTGATAGTACTCAACATATAAAAAAGTTGTAAAGATTGCGAGTTATCAGAGTTTTTTTTTTTTTTGTAATTTTATTAATTGGTAATTCTCACATGCAAGCCATAGTTAAGGTAAACTCTAGTGCAGGTTGGAACGATCAGTGTTTGGCACAGGGAAACTAGCGGCAGAATTATTCCCTATGCCAAACTCTCCCATACGAAAACACATTTTCTTTCCAACGTGTAGTAGAAATTACTTAACCTTAGTCTGCTCACGTTTGTTTTGTCAATGGTACAGTTGGCAGCAACAACATGGATGATCGCTAAATAACAACAGAATGACAACATAAAGCGTCAATTCCAACTGTTTACCGTGGTATAAACCCTCATCGCCATGCTCGTCCCTGGAAGGGTGGACGGGGTTGTGGAACATGGCCTCAGCCCCATCCCCCTTCCGGGGCCATGGTGGCCGAGGGGTCAGACCTCTCGGCTCCTACTAAGGCGATCCGGGTCCGACTCCCAGCGGGGTCGGTGTCTTTTTCGCATGTGAGAACCGTGCCGGACGATGCCGCTGGTTGGCGGATTTTCTCGGGGATCTCCCGTTTCCCCCGCCCATTCATTCCGGCGCCGCTCCGTACTCACATAATATCACCCATCACCAGCGCTAAAGACCTCGATGTTAAGCGCTGACCAAATCCTCTTCACTCACTTCACTAACCCCTCTCCTCTCCCTTGCCATCCACCTAAATTATTTCAACAAGGATTGTTTCTCCCGAAGATCAAAAATTATACAGTTATTATTACTTCGGGTTTCCGAATTTGCTGGTTAATGTGCATAAAAAAGGATCCAGAAAGTATAAAAAAAGATTTAATAAAAATATTATAATTCCTACCAGTGGTATATGCATATTTAATGCCAAAATAATCCCCATTTTTTTCATTGAAAGAAAATTCCCCGGAGCGAGAACTCCCGGGCCACCCCTCCCTCGATTTAAAGAGGAGATTGACATATCATCACTGGACATACTCCCCCCCCCTTCCCCACACCGTCGAAAAAAAAAAAAAAGACAAACTGCCGCGCACGCCTATGTTCATCACTCTTATTGGGTGTTACATATATTACAGAAGTAATTTATAGGCTCAAGCAACACCGTGGCAATAACATTAAGGTGACCGCATGGGTAGATTTTTTTGCGTGTTCGAGTTTTAGAAGTGCGGAAGCGGTAAGGGTGACATAGTACGCACAAGTCACTAACTGGCGTGCAGACTTCTCGTCTCTGTAAGACATTCATTGGTGAAGATGTATTGTGCATGCTTATGCATTTTAAAACATTCCGCGCCAAAATGTTTATACTTAAACTAGCAGTCCCCCGTGGCTTTCCGCGCGAGTATTATTCAAAACCGATAATATTTACTTTAATTGAAAAACCTCTTTGTACGCCAGATTGTTACTTTAACTCATCTAGTGTTAGAATGACAAACCTGCTAGTTAAGCTAACTCTGCAACAGGATAAGTAACTACAGCTATCAACGCGAAAAACAGTCTTAAGTTTGTCCCTGCCACTAATAGCGACTTCACCTGTGCCTTTATTAACAGCACTGTAAATTTGACGTTGTGAGGTAGTGATAAACTCTTAAATGTAAGAGTTTAATGTAACCAAAAACGTCTGATTTACCATGTGCACAACCATTGGTGACGGTGCCCTCAATTACATTTCTTCAAAATATTAACTTCCAGTTCAATGCCATTATAATGTTTTGGTGGGAAACGGTTTCGCGGAAACGTATTTGGTGCCCCAACCTTGAAATTAGTGAGATAATATTTGTGAGCTGATGTTGAGGAATCTAAGTGGAAAGTGTTTAATGTAAACAAATGTAATTTAATATAAAATATTCTTGTCCTGGGCTCATAGAGGTTGCACAATACCACGTCTCGATAGGTTACTGTAGAGTGGAACTTCTGTATAATTTATTTATTTCTGGTCGTACTTGCTTTTCGGATCATCTGCCTTGAAAGTTTGCAAACTTAGTTTTATTCTTAATAAACATGTTATCTTATAAAGTAAAAAAAAATACATATAAAACATTTAATACTTACCTAAGCATCACTCTGACGCGAACAACACCTGAATATCTCTACTGGTTAGATATCGTGGGTTGCTGGATAGCAAAATTTGTGCTTTATCACCCTTTTGGTTGTCGAATTTCGAAATATTTTTATCTCACACCATATACAATCGTATAAGTATCCAATTGATGTGTAAATCACGGCGGTAGCCCGTTAAGTCGAGTAAAAATCGATCATTAACTAAAAAATACATTATTACCCCTGCTCAGTACTGAGAGTACGAGTTTCGAAAAATCTTAAAACCGTTTTGCGAACATTTCTGTATTTATCATCCTAAAGCAAAAATTAACTGTCTATCTCGACGGGTTCGATACATATCGAGGATTTATCTAAAACACATTACAGGTGTTTTCACCTCCTAAGAAAGTGAATTTCGAAAAACCTGCGAATCATACAGTAGAATACTTTATCGGTGTCTTGTGAACGTGAAAGACATGACAATAGCCCGCTGGGATCAAGATATATCGGCGATCAATTGATAATATATTTCACCAAATTTCACCCCGTTTCATATCCTTAGGTGGCGAATTTCGAAAATTCGTGAAATTGCTTTTCATTTATTTGAGTAAGCATCATTCTTTTACAAAAGTCATGTCGCTATATACAAGTCAATGGGATCAATATTTATCTATTGATAATCAAAAACATATATTACCCTTTTTTTTTTTAACCTCTTTGGGGCTGAATTAGCAAGACATATTTTAATGGTATTTGGGATATTTTAATAGCATCATTCTAAAGCAAAGAGCACTTCGATATCTCGATTGGTTCGATAGATATGGAGGAATAATCGAAAACATATGTCACGTATTTTCACCCCCTTAATTAAAGAATTTCGAAACGGCTTGGAGTCCAATCATAGACATTTATATACGTAACCAATTGAAGTAAAAATCACGACGATAGTCAATTGTGTTTCAGTGATATAGACGATTCATAAAAAACACATTTTATCCGTTTTTACTATTGGGGGGTCGACTTTCAAAAAATCCTAAAACCACTTTTTGGGTATTTACGTGTAAGTAACATTTTGAAGTGAATACCAACTCTCTATCCCGAAGGGTTCGATAGATATCGATAGTTAATCGGAAAAACATTTAAAGTCTTTTCACCCCTTTAAACATTGTATTTCGAAAAATCCTTAAAATTGCTAATATGCATTTTTATGTGTGTCTTATTAAAGTAAAAATTACAATGATATGCCGTCGGGTTTGTGCTCTATCGACGTTTCTGCGGAAACACATTTCACCCCTTTTCACCCCCTTAGAGGTCGAATTTCGAAAAATCTCATCTAAGTGCTCGCCTACGACCTGAGGGGAACCCCCACATAAAATTTCTCGATTCTAGGTCCGGTGGTTTGGGCTGCAGTTTGATATGTCAGTCAGTCAGCGTTCATTTTTAAATATAGAGATATGACCGCGAAAATACCAGATTTCAATATTTTCAAGATGCGAAAATAAGCATTTAGAGAAGAGCTGTTATGACTACTACACACGTATAACATTGTTTGCATGCTAATCCTAAGACGTAACTTATGCACGCCAAACAGTTTTCGCAAAAAAAAAAATGTAACGCCTGAAGCACTGTACGCCGTTTGGTGGCTAGGGCAGATGGCCACCTTAAAGTGTTTTCTTTTCGTAGGTATACAAACGCAGTGCATGTTAAAAAAAGTTATGTTAAGAAATAAATGCTGTTATTGCAGAATGCTGTAACGCATTTCTAACGTAAGGGTCGATTGCAGAGTCATGCGAGGAATATCTTGAGGAGAACTTGAGTAAAATCTGAGAATTTTTCGTTTGCATTGCAGAGTCAGGAAATTGAGATGTCTCAGTTCAGGTGAAGTGTTACCACAATATCCACGAGAAAAATGATTTATCTTCATTAATTGTTTTGCGATTGTTACTAAAATGTGTATAATTTTCCATTTATAATGCACAAAACTTACATGACGGCGATTTGATAAATTATATTTGGTGTTTCGCATACTGTAAAGTTGAAAAAAAAAATTCCAAATAAAATTTAATAAAAAATACGTCGTTGATTTTGTTTATAAAATTGTATCGTAACCATTTTGCTTGAAAACAAAGTGCCATTAAATAAACGACATCGCTTTCGTGTAAAAATATACAACGAATATGAATAATGTAGATACCAGTGTGGTCTTACATCATGGTTATGTTTCTCTTCTAAAATGTTACCAATTAAATCAAATTAAGAATATTATTATCCCCCGTGTGGTATTCTAACCTCTATTATCGGCCACCATAATTGATTTGCAGCTTGAGAAATTCTTAGAGAAGGTCTGACAACACCTTAAGAATTCCTCAGTTTTTACTGACGTTTCATTCGCTTTTCCTCTCTGCAATGAAAATGTCTCACTTTTCATTCAGAGAGGCCTTAAACCCGGTACACACTATCCTTAATTCTCTACTCAATGACTTATTTAATTCTGTTCATAAATTTCAGTTGCGATTTTATAGCAGAATTGTGTAGTAAACTTCTGTGTTGTGTACATACTCTCTTTGTTTACGAACATGTTTCAGTACATGAAGAAGAACAATATATTTCTGATGTTTGTTGCTATATTCCATAAAGTTTAACTGTAAAACTCCCGAAAACAGTTTCACAATACAAGACATACGTGCAATAATTACCAAATAAGCGAAACAGTCTTGTATTATTTAGGTTTTTTAAACTCAGATGATCGTTTGTTCAGTAGGAAACAAGAATTTTATTTCTATCCAAAGCGTATCGGCAACCATGCACGCATACTTCGCGTTCACAGAGGCTGAAACTGTGCATTGCTCATGCGCATGAACATACACAAAATAGGACGTGCTCTATCTGTGTAATTAAGTACAGAATTCTGTCTGGAACCAGCGTAGTTGCGGTACACACTGTCGCAGTGTTACTTTAACTGAATTGGGTGCGGAATTCAGTGCTGAATTATGGTTAGTATGTACCGGGCCTTAGATTTTGTTCAATACGACTGTGCAATCGGCCCTAAGTGAACCAATCGTTCCCCGTCCACACATGGCTCGGATAAAGCGGGACTGGAGTTGGGATACTCGACCTTGTGTGCCACGTGTGCTGGTTATGCCCCATCTCCACTAGTATTTGGAAATTTTTATTTTAACATTACGAAGATAAATGGTTTTGTGAACAGTAAAAAAAATGTGCCACTGATGGCACTGATTTCTTCCACTGCGGGAATCAAAATCCATCTAACTTCGTGCAGTGTAGCTTTGTTGGGTTGGATGGCAATAGCTGGCAACACTGGGCGCAACACCCATGTGACGGGGCTCTGCCAAGGACACAGTTAACGCCCCATGTGTTCCCCTTGTCCGCGGGGAAGAGGGGAGGCAACACTTCCTGCACGCTCCTGCCTTCTCTTTGTCCAGGTGTGTATACTGTAGGTGGTCTGCGATAGTGTCAGCACTTCTGAAGAACATCTCGTCTAGAATAAGAACTAGAGACCCGAAATTTCGTGGGTTCAACGACCTGTCGCCTAGACTCCATAGTCCCGTGTACTCCCTGTCTTCAGCTACTTGTACATTGGATGCTGCTCCAGCGAGTGGACATTTGACAGCGTGGCACGGGAGTCCGTGAGTGCTTTCATGCAGGTTCGCCATTGGCAGAGTCCTGAAGGACAAGTTTAATAAACAATCACCCAATCGAAAAAGTATCCATCATATACATGAGTTAGAAATCCAACGTCTCCTTAATTGAATCCGCGAAATTCTCTGGTCTCTAATATTATTTATTTATTTATTTATTAGGTTTAGTCCTAAAGTGCCATCCAACAGTCACGCGACCAATAACAGGATGACACTAAACAATTACAATAACAACGGGCAAACAACACAAACATGCATAAAACATCGGACTAGGCAAGTACAGCATGCAACATATACAATAAAAAAGAAGAAAAAACAGATATACAGGAGATACATAAAATCAAACTCATTTAAAATATAAAAAAAAACTAATTTTCTTGCCTTTAAAGGGATTAAATTCGCATTTTTCGTTTGAGTGCAAGATACATCTATTAACTAAGTCATTTTTAGATAATGCAAAAAAGAGACTAAATTTCGTACTTATATGGTTAGGTTATTAATAATAATGATTATAAATAATTATTAGAGATGATGGTATATCGCGAAAATATTTTGTGCCAACACACCCTTGAAAACATTGTAGTTAATTGCAATATACATGATGTATGTATGACACAGAGTAGCTGTCTGCAGACCCATAACAGGCATAAAATATTACAATAGTTGGATTATTACTGGCCTAGTCAAATAGGGTAACAACTCCAAACACAAGCGAAAGCCAGTAATCTTCTGTGCGTTGAAACTCAGCAAGCAGTCAAGTTTTCCCGCGATAAATCATCATCTCTAATAACTGTTATTGTTAACTCACACATTAAATGTTGAGTCCAGTTCAACCTGTACCCTTTGATTGTTCCTTAGGACGCTTTGTTTTACTAATGATTGTAGGAAACTATAAATTATCTGAAAATAACAAAGTACTGGGGTTTCAGAAGTGCTCATTTTATCCCGAACCACATATGTGTATACTACTCGATTTCTTAGAATTTCAGTACAATTAACCGCTATTTATGGGCAATAACTGTTAACTGTTATGTGTGACACACTGCAAGATTATGTTTACAGTACGAATGATGAAAATGCCTTTTCAGGTTCATTTTAGAACAAAGAAATGTCTTTCATTGCGACACATTAGAAAATATTAACAGTTGTTGTCCACAAGTAGATATTAAATGTTACTGAAGTCATACGAAACACAGCGACACCTGGCGCTTCCTGTCTCACTACACTCGCATTGTGTGATGCCCTGCTGCAGCCGTAGAATTGTATAAATACACGGGATGATCCTCAAGGAGTTGCTGCAGCACACATCATTTGGCGCAAAACATGTCATTTACACGTGGGTCTTATCCCCAGAGCTTGCAGAGTTATTTGAAGCATTAGTAACTTGCAGAATATAATGATGATCCCTTGAAGAAGTAAATACAGGCATGCATTATCAGACCGTGTTGTTTACAGTGATCGACACACATTGTAGATTAACTATAGCAGTCGAGCGTCCCAGAAGGAACTATGCAAATTGTTCAAATTACGACATTCCGTGTGAAATGTGTTTCAGTGATAAACGAGACGTAGTGGTACAGTTGTAGATGCTTCATTTCGCATGTTCCAAATTATGTAAGGATCACGTCTTGTGCGTATCTCTATGAAGAGATAGGCGGAGAAACTGTAACGCGTTGGAATCGTTTTCGGGAGGACCCAAGTTCTATTCCCGAGTCCGGCCATCGTTATTTCGGTTCTTTCATGGTGTTTCTAATTCTCTCCAGGAGAATCCTGGGTTCGTTCCTTAACAAAGGCCATGTTCGATTCCTCTCGCAGTTCCTGTAATTGTGTTGTGTGTTACCGTCTCTTAACACCTCGTTGACGAGACGTAAAGCCCATTTAACTAAGGAAACGAAGAAACATTTTGTACGGTGTACGAGTGAGTTGGTACGTAGTAACGGGAACAGTGTCGTGTATCTTCGGATCTCCGATAGGGCTTATTCTTTGGCTGAATCTTTAGGCTGTTGCTCTTTAAATTGATTAATATGCGGCCTGGATTCCAAACTAGCCCATTACCACTAAGCCAAGAATATCTGTTAAAGGAAACTAGACGAGTGGTGTCCGTTGCAACACCTCGTTTGTAGCGCTCTTTAAAGTAGGCAAATTTGTAATATTACCAGAAATTTTAAGCCGTTAGTGATTTGGGCGCATGCAATGCTTGCTTACATCTAGTTGTTGGCGTGGCCGAGTCATTCTGCAGATGGAAACAAGTAGAAACATATCTGGGCTTGTTATAGGTTGTTCAGGATAAAGTGAGCACTTTTGAAACCATAGTTACTTATTTCCTTTCAGATAATTCGTATTCTACTGTAACTTTTTAATATAAACAAAGTTACCTTAGAATTATACAAAGGGCACAGATTGTATCGTATTCAAACGTTAACACCTTAAGTAAGGTTAATTCTACTACAGGTTAGAAAGATCAATGTTATAAGTTTGACACAGGGAAAATTCTGCCGCTTGAGCGCTGGTATCGGTACGAAGTGTAAACTGGCCAATCACGGAGCGTTTCTGAATTTGAAGTTAAATTAAGTTTATAATTTAAAACGAGAGATTGGTTTATTTCCAATTGGAAATCAAGTTAAATGACTTCTGTAGTTTCCAAAACTATTTAAATTTAATTTTACTACTGTTTCTTAGTTTTCTACCCTTAGCAATAGCAGCGATACTAGCGGCAGAAATTTTCCCTGTGTCAAACTCTCCATAAGAAAACACATTTTAATTACAGTCTGAACTAGAACCTTATCTTAAGTCACGATAATTAATATTTTTTAATAATATGTCTAGACAAGGGGTGTGTTCAAAAGAGAGATAATTTATCGCGAACGACCTATAGGTGGGCCTCCTGTCCAGGACGCCGTGCGGTGTACAAAGCTTAGGCCGTTACATTATTGTTCGACAACTGCTCGCGTAACACGTGTGTGTACCCATGTCAGGTTCACAACTACACACTGAACTATATTTTCTATTGAAAACTGCGAAAAATGTGCAATTTCTCGGGTTTTTTTATTTAGTATGAAAATCTTGGCGCAGAATCTTTTAAAGGTTATAGGCGTATACAATACACCTTTATAGAATAATAATAATAAATCATGAAATGATAGGGTCACCGCTGAAAGTCTCATAGAGGCAAGTTGTCGGCTAGAAGACTGCACACCAGTTAGTGACTTGTGCCTAGAGGCTAGGATGAGGCGTGATATGCGTGTTGTGTCGTCCTTACTGCTTTCTCTATTCTAGGTCTCGTATACGTGCAAAATACGGCCACCCAGAAGACTAGAGTGCGTGTTCATAAATAAACGCTTTTTTCGAAGCCAGTACGGATAAATTACCCAATGACAATCCTAGATAATGGTATTTGCCAACTTTATGAGTAAATATTTATCCGAAATTACTAATTCGTTACCCGTGATCTCTTGCACCGTAGTTAAATGCACGAGGTTCCGGCGTCAGAGATCGTGCCTCAGAAGTTCTTAGCACTGGAAACAATTTTGTTTAAAACGCTGGCTAAAACTATTGTCTAGGATTGCTATTGTTTAGTTTCCACAAATCGCCTTCAAGAAACTTACGTGTTTTTATATTTCACACTTTTCTATTATACATAATTGGAGCTCAATAGGAAATGAAAGAATCCAGCAGAAGATCGAAGAATTTGTGTCAATTTTTTGTATATTACGTGAGAGCCGATTGGGAAAATATAAAGGTTATTTCACAGACAAAAGTGTTGGCTAAAATTTTCTGCAACAGTCAATTGATGTTTCAGCTTTGAATTTCGTGTGATCATATTACAATGTTGTTGATAACTTTGTGGATGGGATTCTTGCTTGCTTACCAATTGCCTGAACGCCTCTTCAGCGCTCAACTGGCGTCCAGTATTTCCGCAGGCGGTTGGCCTCAATTCATGGTGCACGACATATGACGATCCACACGTGTGTAAGTCGCGGTGCCGCTTTATTCCGGCGTGTATAGCTAGGTAATGACGTCACAGCAGCGGCCGTGAACCTGTAGGCTGTGCGTGTCGGCCTCGCCTGATGTTTTGCCGCGCAGCCTGCTACTACTACGTGGGCGGGTGGGAAAGCTGCGTGACGTAACGACCTCGTTTTTGCTCGTCACCTTGGAGCGCTTCGTGGCTGTCACGCGTCACGTGCGCTACACCTTGGGGCGACCTGGGATGTAAGGCTATCTGTAGTTCAGGCACATCACGTGCTCTACATCTTGCGACAGT
>PNEQ01092044.1:0-18402 GCA_003012365.1 Medauroidea extradentata
CATTGGGGATTGTTATGCACACCTTAACGTCTCTTTTGTTTTGATCAGTAAAATTACTTTTACTGTATCTCACCAGTTAATTTTATTGTGAGGTATATTATTGTACACTCTTTATACTCTACTTTTTTTTGGCTTGTTTTTTTTGTAAGGCAACAACACTGGCATGCACTCGGCCTAGCATCTGTCTTACATATTTTTTTACCACTCTTTTGTGTTTGGGGAGCTCTGCAATTCCTTGCAGAACCCGATCCACCTTCCTCTGCGCTTGCATCCTCCTGGCATTTGGTATTTTCTTTGGCCAATGTTAACGGGGAATGCGGGTGGGGCAACACTGAGCAACAAAAAATTAACGGAACGTCAAAATATTTTTAAGGTGGTAAATGAAGTATTCATTTTAAGTAGCAATACAATGTTCTCGACGAAAACAATCAACTAAATGCAATTACAATTTCTCTTAAAACACTACACAGTACACTTGTTTGAAGTTACTCAATGGTAACACAGTGTACTCAACTTTTAATCACGGGTTTACTAACTGGTCCTACTAGCGTGGTTTTGGTTTTAGTGCTTTACGTGAACTACCCCAGGTCAAATATTCGCTGATCAATTTTCTTTACTTCTGTGTTAGAACTACTGCTTACGTATGTACAATCTCACTGCCAACTATAGGGGATGAACAGATCATAATTTATACCTGGCTTCCCGTTTCCAAAATTAGTCCTATAATTGTGACCACGGAACTCGAGCCTTCAAAACGGGACAACTCGATATTCCTTCGCACAGGAGACTAACTTCCTTCCTGGTTCAATCTCTGTCAACATCTTGGAACAGTCTGTTGATTGAAAGATTTTGGTCAACGCTTAACATCGTGATTTTCAGCACCGTTGAGGGGTGACATGATGTGAGTATGGAATAGCGTCCGAATGAAAGGGCGGGGGAACGGGATGTACACGAGAAACCCCAACCACCAACGACATCGTCCGGCACAATTCCTACTTGTTAAAATCCGGAGACCGACCCCGCCGGGAGTCGAACCCGAATCGCCTCGGTGGGAGGTGAATGGCCTGACCATTCGGCTACCGCGACCTTGTAGCAGTCTAGGGGAGACACGGAAGTAAACACTCGCAACTGTTAAGAACTCAGTTCATAAGCATTTTCTTCAGTTCGGTCACGAGTAATACGCATCTAATAGTATCAATAAGTATTTTTTATTTTCTTATAAATACGTTTGCGATGTATATGTACCGGTATGTATTTTTAAGTGCAAGATTTTTTATGGTATACACCATTGCGACCGCATGATGGCGATAAGCAGAAATTAGCACAAAATACAGATAAGTAAAAAAGAAAATCCATTATTAGTAGGCCTAGATATGGTGAAATGTCGCGAATTCAATGACCTGCATGTTAGAATCAAATATCCTATGCATACTCAAGTCCGAACCATTTATCCATTAGCTGTTACTCAGTGGAACAGCAGACAATGAACCAATAGGCTGGACTCGAGTATGCATAGTGTATTTGATTCTGACATGCAGATCAGTGAATTCGAGAAATTTCACCATCTCTAATTATTAAGTGTAGTCAATAAATATGTATTACATACACAATTCCGTAAATTAATATAGATGCACGAACTTTCCAGAATTGTAAATATATAATACATTTGCTGACAACAGCTAAAACTGGCGTTTGTAGTGAGATTTTCAATAACTCAGCAACCTTTTATTTTCACAGTGACATATGTTAAATAAAAACTGTTAGGTTAACATTAATAACTCATTACAGAAATTGTTAAAAGATAATACATTTTCGTACTTTTTGTCTTCCATGCAACTGCAATGAATTCTATGCAACATGTCATGCATTTGTAGGATTGTTTATTGTTAATTTCAGTTGGTTGGTTTGTCGAAAAAAGGCAGTTTTGCGTTGATAGCACTACTAAAACTTTTGGTTAAATAAATGAACAAATAAGCGTCACAATTTAAAGATTAACTTGTATTCTGGAAAGCGAGAGGGGCGAAATGCACCAAACAGGGCGTTGACGTTTACAATGCCACAAACTGTCCATCGTCTTCGCCATCAAAAGTTATATTGTATCATGGTTATTGTTGCTGTGATCTTCGCTCCGGGACAATCTTTCCTTCAGCCTACTAACCACCCTACCTCCTCCCACCATAGCATGCGAGTGCCGCCAGAGTGTAAACAAGCAGGCTTCTCTTCTCAACATCGCGGCGAGGTGGACGTGTAAACGCTCTGAAATAGAGCAAGAGGAATGGCCCTCTTCCACAAGGGTGCCTGCGCCATCCCCCCTCCCTTCCTTATCGTAATCCAGTAAAAGGACAACTGTGTCACGAACACCCAGTCAATGTCACGTCGCAGTAACCTCTGAGTTTCCTAACCGAATACTAAAAACGTTTCTTTTACAGCATGTAAAATGTTATATAACTTATGCATACGTACATATATTTTACACGTTTTTTACTAGCGGTCTACAGAAAATTTGCTTTACTGCATGTACAACCTTGAACAACATCTACTTTAGGTTAATACATTTTTATTAATTTTCCTTTACTCGCAATAGTGCATTAATTTTCTTACAGAAAAATTAAAGCTATGTAGTTTTTTAATACTTACTTTGCCGTATATTTTACTTCTGAACTACTTTAATCGCAAAACAATTTTCTGTCATAAGAACTGAATACCTAGAGGGTGCCGCCTACCTGTGCTACAAGCTCAGAAGTGACGAAGATATTAGCACGACCTTGAAACGTGCATCAAATGCAGCATCGTCACAACTAGCCACGCACTGAACTACCGTGAAAGAGTCTCGACCATCCATTTTTACTATGGGACGCTAAGCGAAGACCGTACAATTTTAATGTTGGAAAATCGCACTTAAAATTTCACGTTTAAATACTCGTTGATTACGGCTGTATACCACAAGATGAATGTTTAAGTTTAGTTAATTATTTTTATATATGTCGTAAGGAAATTACATGCACATCTCTAGGGAACTGATTCCTCACAAAAATTAGTATATATTACATGGCACACTTTAAAAATAATATTAAGTATGAGCATTTGAAAATAGTTACGCAAATATAACTTTAGCAAGATAACAAAAAAAAAAAAAAAAAAAAAAAAAAAAAAAAAAAAAAAAGCTTGAAGGAAACAACGATTCTTTGTTAAATGTTTAGCAGTACAATTAGATATTGAACATTAAAGTAATTTAATTTCTCTTTTAAACATTCTCTTTCATTGAATTCTACGCTTAAAAACACACTTATCGCATAAAATTACTTTACGTCAGATTTAGTCAAATTGTTATGTTAAGGACGCAGTATACCTAAATTTTCATTACCAATTTTTTTTATTTGTACCAGACATTTTTTTTCTTATTTTAACACAACATGTGGCTAAATTTAGCTTTTATAAAATGTTTTTATTTCTCATAATTTTCGCATAATGGCTTGTTAAAGTCATGTTTTGCATGTTTCCGTTTTAAGGACTACACTAGAAACCAACTGACATAACAAACTAAAAAAAATCACAGTGGATAAAGACATTGCAGGCTACAATGTCATGCTCATAAAATTACAGAATGGAAATTATTTGTAAATAAAAAAAAATGATTTAATTTTTTTTTTTTTCAATTTTATTTCTAGTTTCAGCATTCTGTAAAAACACAATCAATTTTTATTCTTTACTTTTATGAGCATGACATTGTAGACTGCAATGTCTTTACCCACTGTGATTTTCTTTGAGTTTGTTATGTCAGTTGGTTTAGTGTAGTCCTTAAGGCCTTGTTACGGAGTTTTGCAGTGATTTCGAAAATATTTTTTTATTGCTACCTAATACTCATATCAAAATTTCGCTGCACAGTTTTGACACTTATATGTTATAATTTGTAGCTGAATTTTTTGTAGAATTATACTGAACGGTTTTTTAGATTTCATTACCCAAAGTACCACGTTTTTCGTTGTGAAAATAAGCAAAAATGAAGGAAATTATTTTTTGCTGACGAATGGTACATTGATTTTAAAAAACGCGTCCACAGTATTGTGCATCGTGTGATTGCACATTGACTCAAATTTTTTCAAAACTTTTGGTTAAAAAATATTTGAGTTATTGGCACCAGTCTGAAAAAAAAACTCGGGAACAAGCCCTTAAAACGTGCAAAATATGACTTTCACACCCATTACGCAAAAACTATGAGAGATAAAAAAAAATTCATACGAGCCAAATTTAGTCACATTTTGTGTCTAAAATAAGAAAAAAATATCTGGTACAAATAAAAAATATATAAATGGTGATGAAAATTGTGGTAGACCGGCCCTTAACGTTTTTTTTTTTTTTTTTTTTTAGCAGAACAACGTGAAGAATAAAAACAGGTCTTCTAATGGAAAGTTCCTAGAATGCATTGGTTGCTAGAAAAATTCATACAACCACTGCTGTTATGGAATTACAATTCCTAGATTTTAGGCAAGATGTTATTATTGGTTGAAACTTATAAGTACACCCGCCGTGCTTTTAGGATAAAGAACCCGTAATTCTATTTTGCAGTTGTTTTAAAGCATATAAATAAATGCATTCAAGTAAACGAAAAACTTAGGGACGAATCGATAAATTTATTACAAATAAAGTTTTGGGTGCAGTGAATTTTGTAACCATCATAACATCCTCTTTGAAAACTCAATCGTTTTTGTCGACAACGTCATTTTAAATATTACATCACTTTTTCACAGTATGGAAAAATAACAAAGGCTTTGAATTGTTTTCCCCTGAAAGACAGATTCGACGTGTTGAAAAAAAACGTGAATTTTACGGCGATTAGTTACAAATTTGGAGACTTTTTTTTTATTTTTACGTTTCTTAACTTTCCGATAGTTTTTAAAAATCTTCAATACAGCGCAGGATGAAGTTTCTTGACAGTACGACGCACGTACAAACCCATTCATTGCCGGAAGTATTAATTCTGCTTACATACAGAATGAATCAGGATAGTTTGTATTAATTTCGTGTGGTAATAGCTCACAAAAAAAAAAATCGGAAATTTGTTTTGAAACTATCTCTAAAGTGGAAATTGTGGGATAATATTACCCTGAAAATATACTTCACATTTACATTTTAAATAAAATTTATAGAAATTACTTTATATTATATATCGAAACGTCGTGTAGTGTCATGTAAGTGACTTTACTTCATTCTCAGAAATTTAGTTTCGTAATGTCATTGGGTTCCAATTGGGCAGAAACTCTTTTCTTCTGCATTTAACTTCGGAACACTTCACTGTAAGTCATATTCTACTACAGAATATTTAACAAGTGCGGAATATTAATTTAAAGGCGTCTTGATGAAAATGGCTAGAGTTAGATATTTGAGAGAAAATCTTAAATTATATATTCAATGTAGTTTTGTAACGCCTAAACCATATGCAGACCTTGCGACTTTACTGCAAGGCGTGTAACCGAACTAATATGCCTGTAGCAATTATTTTGTTACGAGGGTTTTCTCAACTGAGATTTGCGACATGGATAGTTAAAAGTAGGTGTATGGTACTGTAAAGCAGTTGCACTCTGTGGGCAAGGAAACTGCTGCGATAATGCATGTTGTCTCGTTTAATTTTGCAAATATTTTATGATCCAGTCATTATAAACCTTGTGTAACTGTTATAAGCATTATGATTACTCTTGAACATCGCATTTGTTTTAGTAAATTTTATATCATCATTATACAGAGAATTTGTATTTTGACCGGAGAAGTTATCATGATTTGCCAAAAGGCCGGATATATTTCAAGTGTTCTGTAAGAAGGGCAAACATTTAATAACAAATAAAGTTTAGTACCAAAAAAAAAAAGAGAATGTTTTATTTTCAAAAATGTGTTCCCCGATGAAATCATGAAAGTATAGTAGTTTAAAATTGCCTTTAAGTAGTCTATTAATAGGTTACGAGGAAAAAATTTCCCACTGACACGATAATTGTAAAATGTGGTGTTGGCCGTTATGCCTGTCAAGTGACGGAATGTCTTTTTACGGTAACTGGAAATAATTTCTTGGGAAGTAAGAAACTGCTGAATATTCCAGTCTTGTTGACTTAAGGATACAGTATTTAAGAAATTCATATAATTATTATTTTGTTAAGTTGCCCTTTCGTAATTTCGTCAGCAATAGCTGTACATTTATTTTTGATCAACATTCGTGTATAGCTTACAAGGTATTAAAAAAAATAATTAATCACACACTGAACAGCTATGACGTATTCACATGAGCTGTGGGACTCGTAGCAGGATAAGAAACATTTTATAGGCGTCGTCTTACTACATAGCCACAGTCTCGAGCACTTCACAGAATGTGCGACGACATTTGACGATTCCTTCGTCTACTGAGCTGACCTGGAAACAAGAGAAGCACTTTCATTATTGGCGACGTCCACTTCACAAATTTTATTAGTCTGAGTGCTTTGAACGCTACGTGAAAGTACAGACACAATAACTTTAAAACAACAAGCCTCGAAACGATGATACTAAACCCATGTGATAATGTTAAAAATATAAAATCGTTGCGTTATTTACTGCATTGCTTTATTTATTTCTCTATACCAGGTAAATTTACTTAAATTTTTTTTCAGCAAACTACTCATACAAATTTACACACTGTACAAAAATAAAACACCTTGCCCCTATATGAAAGTTGATGGAATGGGATACTTTTTTAATTTGCATTTTTTCTGGCACATTCCATTCATTTTATTGTTTCCTTGCGGCCTTTGTTTAAAATGGTCGTATTATTTGGGTTGTATAATGCAAACAAATGAATAATTCGTACGATTCCCAAGGAATATATATATATATGTATATATGTAGAGAGAGGGAGAGAGAGAGAGGGAGAGAGAGAGAGGGAGAGAGAGAGAGAGCAACCGTATTTACCTGTGCAATACTAATTTTAAATGTATTTTGGCAATATAATTGTTTCTTTCTTTCCACCCTTTATTTATGTTGGTTTTCCAACTAAGCAATATTTACTGTGTAACGAGTGTAAATCAATAACAGTCTAACTTTAAATAATTCAAAATTGTTTCACGTCTTAAAAACTAAAAAAAAAAAATCCATTGTACTGTTTCCTCTCAAACAAAATAATGGTTACGCTTTAATTGCATTGCATGCATTGCCATACATAGGTAACATATTTTTGCTATAACTTTTGATTATACTTTTGCTATGCTTTTGGTTACGACAGGTAATATAAATAGACCTTCATGATAACCACGAGAAATGTTAACGAAATAAATTAATAGAATACTGTGCACAGATTATTCAATAGTTATGTTTTTATTTTGTGAGAATACGTAGTTAAATGAATATTTTACATTCTATTCTAGTTGCACTAAAGTCAAATTAGTAAAAAAGGAGTGGGGTTTTAGATAAATTACATATCATATTTAATGTTCACTGATTCGAATTTGAAAACCGAAAAAGAAGTTTCTTGAGCAACTTAAAAACAGAATTTAATTTATCTAGGATATTAATATATGTACCATCTTAATATGTTAGTAAAGTTTTACAAGGCAGTAAAAATCAATTAACTGGTACCAAGGTTGTGCTCAATTTATTAGCGAACAAAATGGTAACAAATCTTCACCATAACGACTAGTTTAAGTCTTTGAATTTTCACCGTTATTAATCGAGCAAGGTAACGCAGATGTGAAACAACGGATTTATCGCATTCCTGACGATCCAAATTTAATTCCTGAAATATTTAACCAGAAATAAACTAGAGAAAACATATAAAATTGCAGGTTAAGGCCATTGTCTTTCATTTACTTCAAATATTAGCAAATAACTCGAATATTATTTTAACACGTGCTTTGAAAAAAATTGAGACTATGTACAATCATGCGATACACAATTTTTCCAGAGCGTTTTTCAAAATAATGTACCATTTGCTAGCAAAAAAAAATTACTTTGCTTAATTTTTGCTTATTTTGACAAAAAAATATGTGATAATTCAGAGACAAAAATCTAAAACTCCGTTTTGTGTATTGCAAAAAGAAAAATTCTGTTACAAACGATGATCCATAAGTGTTAAAACTGTAGGAATGAATTTGTGATACATGTAATAATTTACGTTAAAAAAATATATTATTTTCGAAACCATTGGAAAACTAAAAAGCGAAGCCCTAAGCAAGGCTAAAAAAGAGAGACCCAGCAAGTCCGTTGATGAGCTCAGTTTAGTTGATTCCAGAAATACACACACAAACATACTTACCCACATATATATATATATATGCATATAGGTTGTACCGTATATGGTGCAAATGGGTGATCATTATAATCCACTAGATGTGTCAGCATACAACTTTTAGGAACAACGAAGCATAGGATGCCAAGATCTCAAAGACGTTAACCAACAGCTAGTTAATGTGGAATTTTCTGGACGACACCGTTGGTCGATATGATTTCTCGGGTATTTCCGTTTCACCCTTGTCTTAATTCCGGCGCTGCTCTGCATCGCCTCGATCTGCCTTATTTCCTCTAAGGGCCCCGTCATAAGCAGCCGTCAAAACCTCTTCACTCGTTTCCTTCCTTTCGGATTACTCGTATTCTAAGTGAAAAGATTTTAGTCAGAATTTAACATATAGGTGTTAAGGGCGCGGTTTTGATCGATTATGAACGTCATATTTAAATTTTTATATTTGTACGAGATATAATTCTTATTTTAGAGATAAATGGCAACTAAAATTTGCTCGTTTTTCTTGCGGTTTTTGCGTACTGACTCGTAAACGTCTAAATGTAGCCGACATTGGTTTTGTGTACGTTACTAAAATCAACTGAGATACCGAACTCAAAATATTTACAGTGAATAACGATACTTTAGACTACAAGTTCTCCTATACATATGATTGTGTTTTTAAAAATGTATTATGAATTTTTAAAAATTTTAGTTTCATATATCAGCAATTTGAATGGCTTTTAATTGCAAAAATAACATGCAAGCAAAAATAATGTTTTCCTTACAACGATGTAGTTTATTTTCGCATTTCTTTATTAAATTTGTGACGTGAAAGGCAGTTAATGTTTTTCTTCTGACGACAGGTATTTAATAACCGCGTAGAAATTTCTGAAAAAGGTAAAATGGAACAATTTCTATACTTTGAATTCGCCGTAAACGCATTAAAAACTGGATAAAATGAATAGCTACAATACACCCTGCGTTATAACGTTAAAAATTTCTGCTCCTGTGACAGGTGTTCTAGTAGCGGATTAAAACCCTTATACATTAACTAAAACAAAGCTGATAAGTTTACAACCAACTTCTACATCTAAGAATTTTACCTGTTCCGAGAGTAGCATGATACAATCAACTATGAAAGAAATGTAGTTTTCACAGTTAATAACAATATCTACACCTAATGGAGATTACATTATTTTTAATTTTATTATAGCAAATGTATATGTTCTGACAACCAATATGCACGTTTCACGTGTGTACATTCGGGTATTTAACTGCTTGGAGTATAGTGGGCAACAGTTTAAAAGAATTAATTCATCTTTATTTTCCGTGGCCGAAATACATACAAATTTATCAAAAACTATTATTATCATAGGTCTCAGCTATCAGTTATTATGCAGTTATTATGTAGGACTCGCAAAGAAATAAAAAATACAATTAATTTAAAATTGCATTTCGAAGCGAGATGAACACGAGAATGTTAATTTTCTTCACAAATTGGTCAATTAAATGTGATTGCATTTTTAGTGTAGGAAACATTTTAGTAGAACTTAATTAGTCGCGTGTTGTAATTTGGTTAACTTCAGTAAGACCTTTAATTAAGTAAGGGTACAGTCTAGCTAGAATATTGCGCGCTGTACAAAGTATTACGAAAGACGAGCTATTTAAAATTCGCTCTCCACGTTTCAAACCGTTGTTTAGAAATATTTCAAAAATAATGTTATCAGAGTAATTTTTGAATGCACTTTTCAGTAACTTTACATTTGTCTTTAGACATGGGTCATAATTTGAATTCTGTTGATGTAGAATAATAAGGTCAACGTTAAAAGTCATGTTCATACCTAGTCTCTAACGGAAATACTACATGCTTGTATGTACGTAGGGATGATGAGACAAGCCGTGAATGGCAAATAGTCAACCTTATTGGAAAAGCATCATTCTTAAGTCTCTGTAGTTCGTAATATGTGCCGACAAATGGGAATCTCAGTAGCGGAGTGCGTTTTGTAAAACCGTGTTCAACTGCTGCAAATCACCTTATATCACTGGTGACACCAAACGTAATATAATTTAATTGCAAATATTATGGTTTTTTTTCTTTAGTAACCGGTATTATCAATTTACCGATACTATTCCTGAATGCACATGTAAAGGACGGTATTATGCATAAGCCGACAGTGAATTATTTGTTACTTATGGACTATTTTTCAGTTTAGAAACAGTTCGACAAACATATTTTAATCATATATCCTATTATTGTAAATATTTACTTTGTAAGAAGAAAACACTTTCTGTAAGACTTTGAAATCTATGAAACCTAAAACATGCGCTACTGAAAACTAAAATTTGGATCATAGTCGGTTTATGCATAACACATCCCAACATACGAAAGTAGCTACAAATCAACAACTTAAAAATGAGTTCGTCATTACATGCTCACAATGTACACATTTTTTCGTGTAACCATACACATAATGCATATGGTAGCAGCGTTTCCATAAACATTCGCATACTTTACGCAAACATTGGTTATGTTATTTTACAATACGTCACGGTAAAAATAACATACATATTTGTAAATTAACTATCCCACTGAATCTTTATTTGTACACGATACTTGTGATAAATTACACATGCTTTCAGATAAAAATAGATGATCACTGTATTCGTAAGTTTACAACTGCACGACATAAAAATTGTATTTCATACAGTTTAATCTATTTAATTATTTTGGTATATTATTTACTGCACTTTTAGAGCACTATTAGCCCATTGACATTTTTCAAGTTTCTGACCAGATTCGTACTAACGACCGTTGAGGCAACAATCCAGAACTCTAAGTACAAGATCACACGTTTAACTCGAAAAGTTACGTGCAAGCTATGGATTATGCACTTCCAAACTAAACTCATTTGTTAACAAAAATATTATTGTTTCCGAGTTTTGGATATCGTTTTGTCAATAGATTATTGGAGTTTAATTTATTGTTCGCTTCGTAATGAAATAAATGGACTCATCTTACTTTAGGAACGCATCTTGGGGTCTAAATATATTTCTCTGGCTGCTTAGTGTGCTACATATACCAATGTTTGCATTTGAAAATCTTAATTTACTGAAAAACTTTTGGCAACTAGTCACCGCATAATATAGATAGTTGTCATAATTTATCTAAGCTGAGTTTAACTGTATAAAAGAAACTTAAGCACCGGCCTATGAGCCTTAACCAACATTGTTTTTCCCCAAACATCATTAAGAGCGCGGTCTACCGCAATTTTCATCATTATTTTATTTTTTATTTGTGCCAGATATTTTTTTCTTCTTTACGACACAAAATGTGAATAAATTTGGCTCTTATGAAATTTTTTATCTCTCATAGTTTTCGCGTAATGGCTTGTTAAAGTCATATTTTGCATTTTCTTGTTTTAACGACTACACTAAAACCAACTGATATACCAAACTAAAAGAAAATCACAGTGGATAAAAACATTGCAGGCTACAATGCCATGCCCATAAAATTAAAGAATAAAAATTATTTTTAAAATTGTTATTTTAAGACTCAGCATTTTTTTTTAAATTCAAATAATTTTTATGCTTTATTTAATGACCATGACATTGTAGCATGCAAAGTTTTTATCCACTGTGATTTTTTTTTAGTTTGGCATATCAGTTGGTTTTAGTGTAGTCGTTAAAACGGAAACATGCAAAATATGACATGAACAAGCCATTACGCGAAAACTGTGAGATATAAAAAAAATTCATAAGAGCCAAATTTGGTCACATTTTCTGTCTAAAATAAGAAAAAAGTATCTGGTACAAATAAAATATAAAAAACTGGTGATGAAAATTGTGGTAGATCGCGCTCTTTATTTACGTTGACTTGCCATACGTTTTACATGAGCTTAAATATTTGAGACATTGCTGATGAAGATACCGGCACACTTTTATTTCAAACAGAAGTTTGATTATTATATAATCAGCGTCTTTTACAAATTTTCCAGAGAATCTTAATTTTTCAATGGGATGAGCTGGTTAAGTTTCCTCTTAACCACTCTTTGTCTCCTATAGATGTAAATCAAATTTGTACAGTTGGTAGAGCTGTGAAAATTACAATTCATAACACTTAAGATCTCACTGATATGATTGCGTTCAAACAAAACGGTAACGCAAAATAACTTACACTTTAAGAGAATTGACTCAACAATTCATGTATTGTATTAAGATATAAATTATAATTTTCATATTTATTATAGCTGTAAAATTGCTCTTTAGAACTACTAATAGAGATGCATGCGTTTAAACAATGGCAGTCCAAAAAGATCACTACGTCAATTTAATGAATGACACTACATTGATATGTTTTTTGCACGTACTAAAATATGTCTAATAATACAAGTACATGTTTGCTTATTAAGATGCATATGTTATGTGTTTTTAGTAGAAACGTGTAGTCGAAATAACGTTACCGGAAAGATTTGAGTAATTTTTTTTACCTGCACGTACACGTATGTATAAGTACCCAGTACATGTATGTATAATTTTACAAACAAAGTTTATAATGAAGTTAAAAAGTTTAGAAATTTATGTTTCAGACTGAAAAAGCTGACAAGAGTTAATTCGCATCCTCTCGCTTAAATGACGACTACTTAAGTTCAATTAGTATACGATGAAGAACATGCTATGTCAGCGAATATACAGGTTAACCCTGAATAACGTATAAAGCTCTTCGTCACGTTGTATACGACACGAAGACGAGTAAAATGATACAGTATACGTAGGGTTGCAGAGGCTGGGAATCACCCGTAAACCGACACAGTCATTGCTGTCTTTGAAGGTCGTAGTCTCCGTAGACTTAGAAACAAATCTCAGTAGCGACGTCAACCAAAGCGTCAAGTGGGCCGAGTTGACAGTCCAAGGGGTCAGCGGTGGTGTGTCGGTCTCATCTCTCCAAGGCGATTCCGGTTCGATGCCCGGTAAGGGTCACTCCCAGGATATCACACGCGGGACTCGTGTGTGATGATACCGAAGGTGGACGAGATATTACGGGGAGCTGCAGTTACCTCTTTCCTTTCATTCAGGACCGACTGCATAATCCAATCAGTCACCTACAGTCACTTGTTACCACTAGAGCCGTGAACATTTCGCGAAAATAATTTTGCATCACTTTGTTTCAGTGCCTTACGTTCACACCTGCATCTCTGCTATGTGGTCAGTGATTGGATGCCATAACACCCAGCGTGCGGAGGTTAAACCCGCAAATCACAAACGTCATGTGTGGCAGCTATCCCTATACTGATTGGCACAGTCAAATGAATAACAACTCTGCAAAAAAACACTCTGTCAATAATCATGAAGTTGAGGTGCAGTTGTACTGAAACAAAGTGGGGCAAAAATCTTTTCGCGAAATGTTCATGGCCCTAGTATCGCAATGTGTAGATAACTACGTAGGAAATACTGATACCGTCAAACTTGCAGCAGTGCACTAGGTTGGTGAATGGGAGAGATTTCGCGAACTGCGCCAGCTGTTGCTATGTAAACGCAAATTGCAAACCTCACAAACCGCAAATTGTGTGTCAATTTAAGGGAACTTCCCAGCCTCTGCGACCCTAAGGGCCGTATCTATAAACGGCTTTCGAATGACAACGAACTGCTCACCAATGCTTTCTCTATGGGGATAGCAGTTGGTTGTCATTCGAAAGCCGTTTATAGATACATCCCTAAGTGTACTGAGACATTTGACTCGTCTTCGCATCCACTACAACGTGACGAAATACTTTAAACTTATTCGAAGACATCCTGTATTTTAAAGCAACTCCATAAATATTTTCGTACGAAGCATGTTCAATTTTGCGAGCTCTGTCAAATGTATAATTTGTGTAGCATAGTGTCATTTGACATTCTAAACTTTACTATTTTTTCATCCTTGTTCTACCTATTTCATTGAGTCATAGAAACTTCACGAACAACGCCCCTTAACTGAAATTTATAGAGTTCGTGGTTTGCGGGGAAAATTATTGGATGTACGATAAAATGAATGCTGCTATCGCAAGCATTGGGCTCAATCCCAATGTGCACGTGAAAGTGGTTTTGTGATATTCTGCTACGAAATAAATCGGGTATAGTGTGAGACGGTGGTAGATGGACAAATAATTCGTATCTGTTTACGTACGTTATAAGCCAGATTTTTTTATATAAATCGTCAAGTTTTGTGCTAGTTATATTTTCATATTCTCCCTTGTCGCATAAGTATACAAACAATGATATTTTAAAGTCCCAGAAAGTTCGCGGATTCAACTGAGGAGAGGTTGGATTTCTGTTGGAACCAATGGCGGACATGCATAAAAATACTCATGGACTCCCGCGCTACATCGTCAAATGTTCAAATGCTCACTCACTGGAGCAGCGGCCAATGTACAAGTATCTGAGGAGAGATTATATACAGGACTGTGCAGTCCAGCCTGCTGGTCGTTGTACCCGCTATATATCCGGGACTCTAGATATTATTAATAAGAATCTATTATTCCCAGAGTTAGGAGTAGGCTGTTAGAATTGTAAGAAACTTTGAACACAAGCCTATTAAAATGCAAGAAAGTTTTCCATAGATATATACAATTTTCGTTAGCTTCTGCTCGCGTATTATAAAGTTTTCTGTTGAAAATTGGAACACAGTGTATTTTGTACTGTGCATCGACAGCACTTGCGTAAGACTTTTAGAAACTTGGTACGAGTTTTAGTAGATTCACGGTGTTTTAGTTGTCAGAACAATCGCTGTCCTTAACGGTTATAGAGGTTCGATACCCGACTGAGGTCACAATTTTCACGTGTGAAAAATATGCGGACGTTGTTTGTGTCATCTGATTTTCTCGGAGTTATCTGGATTCTCTAGCTACAGAAATTCCGTGTCTGCCTGGTACTTACCTCATAACACCTTCATTGACTCTCAAAACCTCGATTATACACTTAAAAAAAGTATTTGTATGTACCCCACAGCGACGTTTATGCACTGAAATAAAACTGATGTTGAAGGTACCATACTGCTGATAAAAAAACGGATAGCCATCCAGTCTGATTTCCGGTACTTCCAGGATTGTTTCACGTCAATCTGTTCTGTCTAAGTAACAGGCAATTCTATAGGAGAAGCAAAGATCACAATTATTTTGTAGAACATAATATTTACGGTACTTTTACACAACAAATTATTGCATAAACAATCCAGATAGTACCCAGAAACAAAAAGGACTGTTGTCACTATTTTAATATACATATGATAAAATCAAACGACACTTTTCTTTCTGCTCGTTTACAGAACAGATGCATTATTATTATTTTTTTCGATTCAATGTATATGTGTTCCTATACATTTTAAAGAATCAGTAAAACTTGCACTGGTGTTAGCAGATGAAGGCAGTTAACAATTCTCAATATTTCTCTACTTACAATATTTTGTCTGGGAAGTGTCTTATACTGTGTATGGGTCACAAACATCCCATACTTAAAAATTATGGTTAGAGATGATGGTATATCGCGAAAATATTTTGTGCCAACATATACTTGAAACCACTTTAGTTTCTTGTATCATGAGTGATTGGGTTACATGCATACGACGCAACATAGTTACCTGCAGACCAATAAAAGGCATAAAATATTACAACAGCGGTATTCTCATTGGCTCAGTCAAATAGCGTAACAGCTGCAAGTACAATCGGAAACCAGTGATCTTTTCACAAGCTGAACGTACGTTGAAATCTAGCAGACAGTTAAGTTTTCCCGCGATAAACCATCATCTCTAATCATACTATAGAAGAGATTATTTGACATTCTATAACTAGACCCACGATTTTATGGCGAAAAAATTTTTGTAACATTTGGTTTCAATGCGTTATGCGCACATCTGCAGCTCTGCTACAAAGTCGTGATTGGTGGATTTTACTTCCACTTGCTATGGAAAATTACAGACGTACGGAGTAGCAATAATCTTATTCTGATTGGTGCGGTCAATTGAGAGACGTGCCTGAGCAAAGACACGCTACCAATAACCATGAAGCACAGCTGCCTATGAGCACGTGAGATAATGAAACAAAGTGAGGGGCAAAAATATATTCGCGACAAAATCGTGACTCTATCTTTACGTTTATATAAAACCATTCCGCACCGTTTCACTACTTAATGGTTACGCAATTTGTGCAGTATCATTCCATCGCCTTAAAAACGCTAATTAGCTTGAAACAATAGAATACCCAAATAAATTACGGATAGGTACTCTTCTCTGCTTGTGTGCGGTGGGTAAAAGGTGTTGGCAAACTTCCCCTACCAATCAGATAATGTTGGCGCCATGATGCCACAGCTTTCTTCTCTCAGTTTCACTTCCTCTGTTTTCCTCAAGGGAAGATAAGAACTTCCTCGATAATTTAATTGGAACTTTCTTATTCTCTCTCTCTTAAATGAGAAAGGGTTCAGAAAAATAACAAAGCATGAGCAAAGGCGCGGTTTTATGAAACGTTGCGGGGAAATAGGAAGAATGTCGAGTTTCAAAGCTATTCGGCAAATAAAAAAACGATAGTTAAGAAACTTTTTAATTTACTGGAAATTTCTTCAGTTCTGTGGCCATGTATATTTATAACTTACTTGAAAAATGCGCGTATGTCACCTGCTCAATATCTTACTCACTACATTGTTGGATTTATCATTTAAAATAAATTACACAAATGACAATTTTAATAATAATACCAATGAAAGGCATCGCCCGTCTTCTTGAAACGTTATTAAAATTATAACTTATTAACATTGAGCACACTACAGCAACAATTTAATTGTATTTAAAAAAGTACCACAGTAAAGCAAAATAAAATTTTAAATATTTAATAAGACTACGCATGACTGACAGATTGATAACGGACTAGAAGGGCGCAATATAAGGAGTGTAGAAAATCACAATTTAATTTAGTAAATTAAAAAGCTATTTCAGAAAGTTATATTTAAAAAACCCTTGTCCACCTGACGTTTATACGTTTTCATTTACATTAATATATACTCATAATAAACCAAACAATCTATTTCCCGGCTTTCTGAAAAAAAAAAATGTGTGGTACTTAAGCTTAGGAATTTTTCGCACTTTGACGAGCCATGCACATTCTCAAAACTAGAAATGCGGAAATCTTAAAAAAATTATTTTGATGGAGGGTTCTTGACTATCTTAGTTGTCGATTAATGAGAGAACAGTTCCGTAATTTTAGTGATGACAAACAGTTGCAGCAACGTTTCGAAGGCGTTGAATATGAACTGTATTCTTCGTAGCTGGCAACCAATATGTGTGCATTATTGGGATGCAAGTTTACGTTATTAAATGATTTAAGATGTTATAGTATTTTACTTGTGGATAAAAACTTCAATGAAATCTCAGCGTTTTCGGAAGTCAATACAGAAAAAACATTAAATTTTATAACAGCAATTACAGGTAATACATTTTAATGCCTTTCCACTACTTCCAAATCACCACGCATATTTTAAATATTGTTTCCGAGATACCCAATACTGAATATGGAAAATTCAGCACTTATAAAACATTAGGGTCAACCTCTTTAATGAAGTCCCCTTCCTCAAACTGTTTAACAAAAATACTGCACGCCGTTGCAGCTTCTTACTCTCAGGAACGATGGGTCACTTGATGCGCGTATTACTGTAATCCTTATGCCTAAGTAAAGTCTGTGCCTCTAACGCGCAAAACAGATCTGAGTATGTAGCATCCTAAATATGCCATTTTGAATACGTAAGTATAGTATGATCGAAATACACAAATATCAAGTGAGCAATGTTTGTAGTATAGACGCAACAAGTTTGATGAATTTCTCAAAAATATTTAATCTGTTATATCATATTATGCTAATAATATAAACATAGCGCTCATTCTGAAAGATGAACAAAGTATAATTGAAACAGACAAAAGAAAGGTTAGTTAAGTTAGCTTTATATGGTATATACTGTACACTGAGTTTTATGAAATTTGGTGAAATATTTCGTCAGATATGACATATTATATATACATACATATATTTAGCCACAATTCTGAAACTGTGTGCATTGTTTGAACGAAACATATTAAAGTCAATTCATCGTTCTAGGTTCTTAAATGTTACAGAGTTTGATTAAATTCTACATATTATATGCACACACGCAGA
>PNEQ01092044.1:18502-29395 GCA_003012365.1 Medauroidea extradentata
CATACACAGAATGTTCACAAAAACACAGACAAACTCCCGCAGGTGATTTGTTGTAAAATTAAGCAGAAAATATACAAGACACTTTGTACGTTACCGTAATATTAAGGAAGTAATTCACTTTTGAAAATCAATTTTTAACAGCCTGTACAGTATATATATATATATATATATATATATATATATATATATATATATATATATATATATATGTGTGTGTGTGTGTGTGTGTGTGTACAGACACACCGCACGCACACTCCAGCTAAGTAGCTTCCTTCTATAGAGGCGATAATACTCTATTTACTCTGGTCAGTGACTCCATTAACGTATCATCGATCTTACGTCTCACAAACGACACAGCTGTCTTATTCTATTATTCTTAATGCTACGCCTGCTTGCGCATCAGAAGCTCTTAGGGGTATGACTGAGATGTAATAGCGACGTTGACGCGCGTATTAAATGCCGCATCGCCATACTAGCGTACAATATTCCCGCCCATCCATTTTTTTCTATGGGATTTTAAGCTGTGACCATACAGTTTTATTGCTGTAATGTATGTAGCGAAGATCAGAGCACATTTTTTTTTTCTGAGTTTCACATGTATTCGGTTAGTATTTTTTTAAGTATGGCAGTCAGAAAATGCCTATTTTATGTATATTCGAGGGATTAGAAACAGTGTTTTTAATGAGCATAGTGTCTTTACAATGAAATTCCTTATATATATATATATATATATATATATATATATATATATATATATATATATACATATTAAACAGTTCTATAATAGTTATTGTATTTATGTTTCCTACATTTTAGCGAAAGTCGTGTTGTTAAACTTTGTGGATTATTCAAGACCATGGCTTGATAGTATACATAACAATGAATTGGAGTGATAGTGGTTGTAATACTTGATATGGTATTAAAAGTTTATTATGCGTGTTGCTGTACCTTACACGTTCACCATGTCTACTGATGCCTTTCACTTTTCGGGACAGAGCAGATGTCAGCTTCCGAATTTTCGCGGTTAATTCGTCTGAAAAAACGCCTGTGTTCTTCTGTGTTAGTTGTTGTTTCATTTAGTTTTGTATTCGTGACGTAGTTGTTGGGTCATCCTGTTTTGCGTTTAACTTTGTCTTTGTATTGATGCTGGCGCCCTGTATTTTCTCAGTCTCTTTTCAATTTTTTTAGGTTTAAAACATTGATATTTATTTTCGTTTTGTACTTTCTGTAACGTGATACATCCTTCAAATGTTTTGCGATTATTATTTATATGTTGATTAACATCAGCCAATTAAGAATTTTTCGTATATCCGCAGTTCTTCATTAAACCAAATACTAGTTTGTCTTTATAAAAAATGTTTCTGGGAAAAAGTCTCTAGTAATAAATTAATAAATAACAGAGACAGTGTTTAAATTTTGTGTCCCTTCTCATTTTTCAATACTATATTTCATGGACTCAGTGACTAGAGTTAAGGTGTTGGATGATTATTTTCAGTAAAGTAAATTAAGTTAAAATATAAACCTTCTGATTTCATATTTGTACATTTTATACTACACACACACCAATAGATTTACAAAATTTTATGCTAGTTGAACATTTTAATCTGAAGTACGAGAAATTATAAGTTGGAATGTTATTTTGATAATATTTTTTTCAATGGTTACATTTAAGCTGGATAAACAGTAACTGGAAGTAATTATTTTATCATTATGGCAAACGCTGTAACAACTGGGAAAACATATCATTGTATTATGCCACTGGGTGTCCAATGAGTTTTTTTCTCTCCGGTTTATCGTACATGGTTACTGTCAGAACCCAAACGCTTGTTCCAGTTTCATTGATGTGATTTGTACCACTCACAGACAAGTGTTGAGTACCGACTACTTTACTTGGTTTCTTCAAACGGCCAGCCGTTCAGAGAGCATGAGGAGATAACTCGGCCAAGGAGAAAGGAAACCTCTTTGCACAGCGCTGTCGAAGAACACTCCAAGGATTGGTTCGTTTGGTAAAACAATGAAACGTTGGTTGCTATTCCCTTCAGCGGCTTAAGCATTTGTTCTCGTTTTTGTTTGAGGTGGCGTATAAGCACAAATGTGATCAGAGAAGATTATAGTGAACTTAAAATTGTATTCGTTTGGTCTGCTGAAAGTAGTTATTAAGATTTGTGCACCTACAGATTTAATAAAATATATTTTAGGAACGCGCGCTAGTCGCCGGAGCTCATGCACGTTGCTAATATACACGTACCCTAAACAAAAGGTTAGTGGTAAGGGGATCCTTCTCTGGGGAGTTTTAAATGTATAAGGTTACAATTGGTGCAATTTTGGTGTTTCCGAACAGAAATATTGAGTATAAAACTGGAAGATATGTCAACATTTTGAATTATTTTATTAACTAACGGGACGATCTTCAAAAAATACCTTTATAAGTGGAATTTTCTAACATAAATAATTATTATTTTGCACATACCCAAGAAATGTGTGGGGGGGGGGTGACAAGCCTTCCCCCCTTTTTTACGAACGATTGGACCGGGGACCAACCTTGCGGCACCGTCGGCTCCGGTGCCAATGATTTTAGGTATCATATTAAATAATCTAGTTATTTTACTCTAAATAGTTGTTTTGGCACACTACTTGCTTTTGTTTGATCAGTTACCGTTTAAAATTAAAGTAAATTAACTTTGATTTTTTTTTCGTCATGTCGAAATATATTGAGAAATGTGAACTGAGTATTCATTCACTGCATTTTCACCAAGCTGTAAATATTATTCAGGAGATGTTTTAGGACAATGGTGTTCAAGTGGAATGTATTCGTGACGATGTCGGTATTTGATGAATCTATGTAATATATGAAAGTAAGTTATATATATTTTTAGCTATAAAATAGTAATTTTAATTTATAAATAACTAAAATTCAGAACATGAAAACAAATAATTCCGCCAAATGGTTTTTGTGATACGGCTTGGTAAAAATACACACGGATAAACTTGTCTGAGGTAGGTATTTATATTATTTTCTTAAAGTAATTTTTTTTTGTAAAACGCTACGCCTGTAAATTTAGTTTGTATACAGCAATACTAAAGTAGGAATACTGAATGTTAACATTAAACATAGAATATTTCAATTTTTGCCATGCGTTTTTCAAACCCAATGAGAGCATATTAACGTATTGAATCAAACTGAGCAAAGTAAATTACACTGGGAACCGAAATTATAAATGTAATTATTATTATTATATTCGATCCGTTCAATATGTTTTCATAGATATCATGTTTAATATTTAAGTCTAGGATGGCTGGTGGGGTGTACGAAAATTCGTTCTCCAACTTAGTGTCGTTCCGAAACAGAATGATTGATAGCTGCAGTATGTGAACCACTTCGCTTGATATTTGTTTAATTATACCGTATTTCGGATAAATCGGCTGTGATTTTTGTAACATAATGATGAACCCAGCAACTTGGAGGAGTAATATAGGAATAAAGGTACTTACAGCCAAACTTACCAACCCCCAAACCCACCCCCTATAAGCAAGTAACTGGGTGCCTTTATGTGTTAAGATGAGTCGATAGCACGATGTTTCTGTAAAATTAGTGTTTGCGCGCACACTCGTTTATTTTTCTGGAAATACAGTCTGTAATTCTTTGATGTATCATTAAATATATAAAACATAGTGAACGTCGCTAAAAATTATATTTTTAGGGCTTCGGTTGTCAGCCACCTGACGGTAAAAAAGTAAAATACATACTGGAATATGAGGTTCTGAACTTTGGCTTTCGACACATGCAACGATATCAAGTAATTGCAGTTCTTATTTGCGTGCTATAATTATATATGATGGGATGGTATATCGCGAAAATGCTTTGTTCCAACATTCCTTTGAAAACGCTGTAGCTTCTTGAGACATATATGATTGGATAATGAACATCTGTCACAACGTAGCTGTCTGTAGACCAATAACAGATTACAATACTGGGATTTTTTTTTACTCAGTCAAATAGGGTAACAGTTCCATGTACAGGGAAAAGCCAGTAAGTTTAAGTTAAGCCGAACGTAGGTTGAAACCCTGCAAACAGTAAAGTTTTCCCGTTATAAACCACAATTTCTAGCTGTAGTGCTTCAAGTATCTAGGTCAACACCTGGAAGAACACGAGCTCTTAAGAGCTAGTTGACGCTAGTTGTCTTGTTTACCTGTGAGGAACGGGAACGTGAAGGCTTTAAGACTAATATTACACGCCCGTGAAGCACATCATCGCCTCTAGGCCGGGAGTAGTTAACTAGCGTGCAATGTTTTCTTAGAAACAGTATTTCAATGGGACCTCAAGCGATGCCCCTGTTATTTTATTTGTGTAATGTACGTGGTAAAGTCGAATGTAGGTTTGTATAAATTTCTTTTACGACTATGGTTTATATCATCTCAGCTACAACAACGCGAAAAAGCCACTTTTAGCAGTTTTGAGGAGCTTGGAATACGTGTTTTCAATTACCGGACGGTATATTTTGAATCATAGGGACGTAGTTTGAAGTGCTTCTTCTTTTCGTAGATAAACACATTTGATACAATTTTAACAGTTACACAAGAAAAAGTACTTTTCGTACCACGCTACGGCACGTCTCACGCGCCAGGTCAACTAACACTTAAGGCTGACTCTTACGGATGTTCAAATGTTATAAAGTCATAGTTATATAATTACACGAAATATTGTTAGTTTTGTAGACGAAACTCGGGAGTACAGTTTCGTCTTTCGAAACAATTTTAGCTGGCGTAGTTTTCTCACAACGGTGCGTCAAAGTCAAAATTTCGGTGTTTTGCTGCCTCGCAAATAGTGAAAACTAATTTACTAACGTACGTGAAATAATTAACAGTCAAATAACATACTATGGACTACGTAATAAAACATTTGAAAAAATTCCGCGAACGGTTTTTCTATTAAAAAAAATTACTGGAGTTGCAATTTTTTAAAATTCGAAATATTATTTTGTAGATTTTTTCATGTTTTATTGTATAGCTTCTGGGATGTTATTTCACAGTGAATTATTTTGTTTAAGTAGGTTAATTGGTTTTCACTATTTGCTTGGCAGCATAACATGCAAATTTTGACTTTGACGCATCCTTATGAGAAAACTACGCCAGCTAAAATCGTTCCGTGAGAGGAAACTGCAGTCACAAGTATCGTCTATAACAAAAACAAAATTTCATAAAAATATAAAATGTATATTTTATCGCACTTGAACATCCTTAACGCGCAACATCACCTATAAGCGCGAGGCTTTCAACTGACGTAAGGTACGGCCATTGTACAAGCTTGTGTAATGTGATCTAGTAAGTGGATAAGATGTAATTATACTTTTGAAGGATCATTATTTCGAACTAAGGAATGTTCTGGTAATATTGTTGTAAGTCTGAAATTCAACTTTGAACAGATAGAAACCGAATTGTATTTTGTAACACACACTTGCATAACTTATTTAAACATTGTAAAATTTTGTCAAATATTGAACGTGGTTTTTCCAGTCTCCTCATCGTCGCACTTGTGTTCCTGAACCCTGTGTGTCTACCTGATGACGGGGACAGATTCCAGTTCCCAAAACGTCGTTAATACTGACTGTTTGGAAAACTACAGTGTTTTGTTTCGTCTCATCATTGTGTCTCATGTCAACATAGGTTGCTTTTTTATATTTTTGTTATGTCTTTTATTTTCAGTTTTGTTCCTTGTTTTATCTGACCAGATTCCAGTTTTGGAATGTCATGTTGTGTATGTATCCTGATGACCAAAGCATACTCTGCTTATTTATGTTTTCTTGTCTTATTTTTAGTTTTCTTTTGACAGTCATTTATTTCGCAATGGAGTATGTCCAAGAAAGTAAATCAAGTCATGCACTCCCATTTCACAGTTCTTGCAAAGATGATAACGTGAAAGACGTTACAATCGTCAAATATCAAGTGAAGTGGCGCAGCGGTAACATGTTCTACTCGCAACTCGCAGTCAAGAGGATCCGGGTTCGATACCAGGTTTCCGTCAGCCTAGTTTCGGTTTATCAATGTTTCTAGAATCGTTCCAGGAGAACAATGGGATGGATCCTTAATAAGAAGGCTAAATCCATTATCTTTGTAGTCTTTGTGTAAATTTGCATCTCACCTTCTGCAATGACCTAGCTATAACAGCAATATAAATAAAAAATAATATAAATGTTTGTTTATAAATAACGGTCCTGGCGTGAATGTATTTTCAGAAATTTTTTATCTTTCCAGATACCAGCCCTGGAAGCACTGTGGCCAGAAGAAGTCAGCTACTCGACCGTTGAGCTTCGGTGAGTACGGACCGCATACTCAGAGAGTGGGTGTAGTGGCATGAGAGGTGCAGAGAGGTGGTTCAATATTTGTCAAGTTGGTATCGCAGTGTGACAAACTTTTGCACAAACTGTGGTACTACTCCTTGCTGGCTCCATCTCCTCTCTCTCTCCAACCCCTTTCCACAAAACAAACACAATATACGAGCGCGTGCCAGTAGAGATGTCTCGAGAGTCCTCTCTGGAGGAATGCCGTTCAGAGAACTGCATATGAAGCACAAGCATTTGATGTCGATAAATATTCCGGTACATGTTCGCTATTACTTGTTGAGAGCACCTGCAAAGCTTCAGATGTTTTCCTTTGGGTTTATTTCGCAAATTTCCAACATATTCAATCAAATTACTTGCATACATGCCACAGTGTGTCTGCACCGAGTGTTACCTCGAAATCGTTGTTTTATTAAATAGTTTACAACTAGACTCAACTGAAACTAGACTTTACTCTCGGTATGGCCATTCCAATTTCAGTTCCCCGTGGTTATCCAAACACACTCACGTTAGTTTTGAAACTGTTCCTTACCACATATGTCATCTAATCTCTTATCTCCCAAGTTTTGGGGCCAATGGTTCCGAAATTAAGGACATGGTTTTTGAAGAAACGTTTAGCGCAACGCATTACTTACAAGAAAATTCCTAGCCTTTCATTAACCATATAGTGGAGAATTTTATAAATTAATTTTTTAATTTAAATTAGGAATAACAATAAGTCGCAATATGAAACAAGGTTTAAAATAAGACTATAAATTTAACAAAAAGTACTGCAGTTGCGTGTGGCTTTAAAATATAGTACAGGCATATGCGTTTTTATGATTAGATTTTTATATTTTTGTTTCTCTTCTTGTAGCCATAAGTGTTCAACTAACAGGGAAACACGCTGTTGGACAGTTCCCGTTAGTAAACTTACAATTTACTTATATTTTTATTTGTTGTATTTTAACCACAGAAACTTAAGAAATGTTTGAATTTTGAAAATTATATTCTCTTTAAAAATATACAGAGAAGACATTTAACTATCCATTCTTTAGTTCTAAACTGCACTCGTCGCATAATGTATCCATATTGTAATGTTTTTTTTTTTTTGTAATTTTAAAAATAAACACTTTAAAATCTCTAGCGTCGAAACTACTCTTCGACAGACATCCTTCGAAGACAGAGACGTTTTTACTTGTTACGGATTTTTTTTAAACATATTTTTAATACAGGAGAAATAAATATCTACATTTAATATAACGAGATAACGTAATTACTATCCATTACAAATACGGAGATACACAAATAAAACAATACTATAGCAATGACCTGCGAACATAGTGACACTACGTTTCACCGAATATATTCATTTTTGATCTCATTTTCGTAAAATAAGTTATGGTCACGACGAATGATGAAACTAAGTAAAGTAAATAATTGTTGTTGCAAATTATATTCTCACTTCTCCATAGCTCAATATTCAATACGCACTGAAAGAAAAATTTTGTATGAAATCTTCCCTGCAAAATTTATTCTGTGGTGGCCACAATATTTTAGTGGTGCCAACAAAATTATTCGGTGGTGGCCACAACATTTTAGTGGTGCCAACAAAATTATTCGGTGGTGGCCACAATATTTTAGTGGTGCCAACAAAATTATTCGGTGGTGGCCACAATATTTTGTGATGCCAACAAAATTATTCGGTGGTGGCCACAATATTTTGTGATGCCAACAAAATTATTCGGTGGTGGCCACAATATTTTAGTGGTGCCAACAAAATTATTCGGTGGTGGCCACAATATTTTAGTGGTGCCCACAAAATTATTCGGTGGTGGCCACAATATTTTAGTGTTGCCAACAAAATTATTCGGTTGTAGCCACAATATTTTAGTGGTGCCAACAAAATTATTCTGTGGCGACCACAATATTTCAGTGGTGCCAGGAAAATTATTTTGTGGAAGCCACAAAATAAATTTTGCAGGGTAAATACCCATAAAATATTTTGTGGCTGCCGCAAAATATTTTTTTGCGCGATAAACTGTTTTTGAAAATACTTTATTGACTTTTTGGAATAACGTGCAATTTTTCGCAAGAAAGAAAATGTTTCGGACATTTCAGTTGCATGAAAAGTACCTTCCGTTCCGTTGCTACTCCACGCTTATCTCATGCTATCCTATTGGCCGTTAAAAACAGCGTTTTAAAATGTTTATTATATTAAAAGAAAATAAAATCCTTTTACTTCACTGAGATTCTGAACATTTGCATCTTATTGTTTAATAATATATATTTTTTTATTTTAATATGTGTAAAAATACTTTACTAATAATTGAGTCGTAACCTTACTAAATATAGAAACAATACTTGAATCGTAACAAACTATACCTTTTCACTGTATTTATTTTGCAAATGACGTTTCGTTCCAGCAGCGTGGAAAATAAATCGTCTTTTATAAATTACCTTCACAACTAATGTTATTTGTTCGTTTTATTTCGGATACCCTCACAGTGAACTATACAACATATTGCAATACAGCACGCGTAAACAATGCAACAGAATACTATCAATTTATAATTATAACGCATGTGTAAATAACGACAGTCTCCAATAAAGTACGATAAAAGGAAATAAATAACCTATTCTCGCGAAAATATTTTCTGAGACTGTATTAAGATTTTGTTTAAATAATAATACGTTTTTGTAAAGGTACCTGTTAGTAGTCAGTTAAAAAATTGATTGCGTCTTTACAGTGTTTTGAAAAAAAAAAGTACAATTATTACTTCACAGTATACCTAACTGTAACAGTAATACTAATTTCATGTCATTTATGGTTAAATATTCCATATTGACAAAATTAGTGTGTGTGTTATTACAAACATTCAATTTCTGTAATAATGCAACAGTTAATATTCTATGCAGTTGTGAAAATCATTTCATATGTTTTCTCTTCTCAATTTCATTATGATACTATTCCAATAGCAGGCTCATGAACACGGCTTCCGATCGCTTACTTCTCAGGAAACCATTGTGCCTCTTAAATACCATTTTGTGTCCTCATAAAAAACTAATTTATAAAAGTATATAATGTCTTTCGCTTTTGTGAAAACAGCAAAACATTGTAGCAATAATGCTCATTTTTTCATATTTTTGCGAATAATTAAAAGTACGTGCTTTAAAAGGAAAGTGTTAGCGTTGCAAAGCAAATATATTAAATTTACTACAAATCAATTTATATAATTATTTTGTGAGATGAACTGTTTGGATGCAAAAGTTCATTAAACCTCAGTGAGACCGAGTTGCTAACCCGACAACATTATTCAATACACGCAATGAATCCAAATAATGGACTGTTGCTGTAGATGCTTCGCACTAGAATATTAAGCGGTTCACAATGTTGACAATAGAAGGTCCAGCTTGCTCATCTTTCTGATACGGTTTGTAATGCTTGGCAGAAGATACAGGATGCTCACTCCAAAGACGAAAGAGAATAATTAATTGTTAAATTTTTGAGTAAGTATGCAGTGCTGTGTGGAAACACATTTTGTAGTAGTTGCGATACACTGGGTCTGTAGTTGATCACCAGAATAACTGTTTGTTGTCTATGTCACCGTCTTCACCTGCAGTAGTTTCTGCATTGTCGCAAGTTCCTCCGCAGGTTTCGCACAGTTGAAACTGAAGAGACCATCCATTCTACAGCCTTGATTATCCTTTGCAGTCCTTCTTGCATTAACAGGAAATCAGGCGCAGAACTTTCTCGGGGACATGTGACTTCAATGTAGTGATTTGTATCAGGCCGTACCTTTCAATTTTTCACCAAAATAGATCTGGTTTTATTTCAGTACCACGCGTTAGCTGAATTTGGCGAAACATTCCCAAGGATTGCTTTGCTGGCGTATTACAGCTTCAGTAGGTGAGAGTAGTGTAGTAATGGCGGTTCTATTGCAGGAGCCTAGGAGCGGGATCGGGGGATCTGTTCAACATGTGTCTCGTAATTATTTGTGTACGGTCTACCCACCATCTTGGTTAATGTCCGATGTCTTGATACCTAGCTACCCTCATTGGCTCCACCTTCTATCTTGTTTTTTTTTTTTATTAGTTTTATTGTTGTCCTCTAGGTAGGGCTGCCAGTAGTTACTGATCGTCTCCTAGATGTCGTTGATTATTAAGACTTTGGTGCTGAATCTTTCCACCAGAAGAGCTAGTAGCTATACCAGTCGTATTGGTTCTAGTGTCGTCTGCTAGATATCGTTGATGTTGTATGTACTACTGGTTTAGTCCGTCTCTGTTTTCAAGTATCACCATTAAGAGCGCTACCGCACCTAACCTAACCTAACCTAACCTAACAAGTTACACTTCTAGCCTTGTTTCTGTACTTCCTTTAACCTAACACTTATTTTCCCTTGTATGTCTGTCTTGTATCATAGTACACTGCTAGGAATTCTTCTAGTATGTTGCATTCTCGTAAGGCATTGAATATGTTCCACTCGTGTAGGTCCTAGAATATTTTTTTCTGTAAGGTGTTTATAAGTAGTGTAGGGTAGTATTATTTTACCTCTAGTAATAAATGTCTTCTTCT